>JAESVK010071832.1:0-19882 GCA_017140935.1 Hamamelis virginiana
TGCCAAATAAATTAAACTGAATGAAAAATATAGTTGAACGTTAAAATTGCATTGCTCATAAATTTATGGAAATATATGTGTATCCGAACTACGAAAAAGAAGGAAGCACATAAATCAGTTGTGTTGATCGAGTTTTGTTAATTTCAAATCTGGGAAAGAATATGTTGATTGGTAAATAACCATTTTATTTTTTTTATTTTTATTTTTTGTACTATTCTTATTATCAAGAACTGTACTTGACTATAGAAGAATCAGCAAAATTAATCTCCTTCAAACTGCATCGTGACCCTAAGGATCCTACTTTCGAAATTAATTATTTCAAAAATCAATTCAGATGGTGTGTGAATCTTAATTAACAACTCAGGAAATGAACTCTTACCTGTTTAATTTTGCCAAGTACACACATGTAGTGCTTTTTTGTTTTTTTATATTCCCAATCGATTTATGTATTTATATAAGGTTAGTAATTATTTACATTTTCTTGTTCAGGTAAATTTTTTTAAAAATAATTTAAGATACCATAATTAATGGACTTTGTACATGTTTTAGGTAAAGAACGAATCCCTCAAAACAGTGAATTTACTTAATTAATTAGGAATTTAAAATTGCTATTAGAACAAGTTAATTCATGGTTGTGGAATTTTTTTTTTTTACAAAAAAATTAAATGATGCATATATTAGTCCATAAATAAAATTATATCTGTCTTTTTTTTATTGGTGATCTTAGACTATTTAATCATGAATAGACCTTGTTGATGTCGAAAATTTGCCCATTCATCAATGTCTTCGTGCACCGTCAAGAGAAGAGTAAAAACCATGAGTGAACACAAAATTTCATCTATATCATGATAAAAATCCCATGAATTCTAATAAGAATATTTCTATAAAATTCCATCAATCATAATAAAAGTCTTCTTCAGTTAATTAAATTATTTTTAATAAAGATTTTGTCTTAATTTGTATTATGAAATTTTTGTGATCATTCCTGTTTATTTGATTTCTCAAACTTTTTTAAAAAAGTTTAAGTTATGACATTTTAACAAATTTTAAGTACTTCATCTTAATTTAATCATATTGCCACCACCAAATTTGATTCTTTGAATGAAAAAAAATACTAATATTATTACTTTTTTTCAAAAATTTACATGTGCAATGCACATAGTGCCTTGCTAGTATAGAAAAATGTTTAAAATCAATTAAAACTATCTCCATTGGAAAAAAGTAACGATCAAATAGATTTGCTATTTGTTTATAATAGTGATTATCATGATGTCAAAAAATAATTGATGATATAACAGAGTTTAAAATCTATCTCCACTGGAAAAAATATCGATCAAATAGCAAATCATCCCAAAAAATGATTAGATAACAAAAAGCAACAAAAATATTAATCAATTAAAATTATCACAAACGATTTTAAACAATCTTATTATACATATAGATAGACTGAGAGAAGAAGAAGAAGCAGCATGGAGGAAGAAGAAGAAGATGCAAATACCTGTAGAGAAAGAAGGTGGCCAGTCTAGGGAGAGTGAAGTAAATAAAAATAATAAGAAGAAAAGCAGTAGTCCTCACGTGAAATTATATACCTGTAACCCCTCGTAACCCTAATTTGAAAATAGAAACTATAGAATGAAGAATGGAAATTCAAAAGGAGGAAATAAAATCAAATCAAATCAAATCAAATCAAATTTGAAAATAAAATAAAATAAAATATGGCATCAACCAATGAAAAAGAAGTAAGTAGAGTGAATTAAGGAGAGAAGAAAATGGGAAAGGGAAGGCCTATGAGGGATGCCACATAGGAAAAACTGCTTTATATATAGCATTCATTTGTTTTTATAGTCACATAGAATACCTTAAGCCTACTCTTGCTTGTTCAGGTTTGGGACTAGATATTCTTAGAATGTACAAAATAACCCGCAAACCCTATCTATGAAATACTCTGGATGCAAAGGTTTGATCTTGAAGCCGGTCTCCGCGTGCATGAACTACTTGGTAATTGATTTAGTATTCATAAGAAATCTTAATTCAATTAGGAAGTTTATTATTTGGATTAATGAATTGTATTGCCAAGTCAGCTAGTACTGTGAGATGCATGCAATGAAGAAGCTAGGTAGCTTGTTTAACCCACTAGATTAAGCACCATCTTATCTTACGACTCTTCGAGAATTCTAAGGCTCCATTTGGTTGAATTTTTTAAAAGTGTGTTTTTTGTTTTTGAGGTTTTTTTAAAATTAGCAGTATTTAATTTCTTAACAAAAAAGATTTTAAAAAAAAATTGCTTTTTTCAAGTTATCAATGTATGATTTTTAGCAAAAAGGCACAAATATCAAAAGATTATATTGAATTTTTATGTTAAGAAATTAAATATTTTTTATTTTAAAAAAAAAAAGAAGCAAAAATGCCAAAAAAAAAAAAAAAATGGTACTTATAAAACAGTCTACCAAACAGTGCCTAAACAAATAAATGAAAAAAAAATTACATTAGTTCTCTCCCTTTTTGTCCTCCCTTTTCATTCTCCTAGTGAATCTAACCAATATGGAACAAGTATTTCGAGAAATTGACCGTTAAATTTGATGTTTCACTTATACTTATCATGAATGCAAACTTCTTATATATGTCCAAATGTTGAGCCGATATAGCTTCTTTACAGCCTCTCATATGGGGGAAGGTAGAGAGACCCAATCTTTTTGGAAATAAATCAATGTGATTTTTTGCATTCATGAGACATATAAGTGGAGCATCAAATCCAACAATCGATTTTTTAAAATAACTATTCTAGATTCGTCAAACATACGAGGAAGGACGAATAGAATTGTCCTAAATGAAAATACAACATCCATCGTCTTATGACTGACGGCATCTTATGGATGCATGGACTCAACCAGCATGCACCAAGGCGGCTGGCCTGGGGCAGCTACACTCTTCCTACATTCATAATGTTTTCTAATTGTTGTATTTGTATCTTATTTTGGAAGCAAAGTTGTATTAAAAAAATATTGTTGATCATTATTTCATTGAAATAAAAATTAGTTGGTTCAATGACATGTATTTCCTTAATTTTGGGATAGATTTTGGTTCAAGTATATTGAAATGTATCTATACCCATTTATTAATATAAGTGCATGAGCACGTGCCATGCACACTACAAGGAAAACATTTATTTACTAGGGTCAAAATCTGCCGTGCCATGCACACTACATTGAAGTTTATCTATACCTATTTTTTATCAACCACGACGGTTCAACAGTTTTAAAACCGTCATAATAGTTTAACATATCACGATGGTTTTTTGCATATCCTCAAAAGTAACTTAGTACAACGGTTAATAACTGCCATTATATATAAAATACAATGAAAAAAAAGCCACTTGTAACAACGGCTTGATGGAACTTTTGATGACGGTTAGAAAACCGCCGTTATATATATGAAAAAAAATTGATTTATTTGATTTCTTTTATTACATTAATTTGATGTCAACTTGTATCCTATGACAACAACCTGCTGCATTTTACAATTTACAAATCCTGTCTATTTAGCGATCGCATTCCCTGTTGATGCCATTCAATTCATACAAACGTACCATTCATATACTTAATTAGAAGATAATTATAACTAAAATATTGATGAAGTATAAATTTCCATTTGCACCACTCCAAACCACCATATCCATACGGTTTAGAAATTGTGTTAGAATTGGAAATTAACTTCTAATCACATGCGCATGTGATGAAAAAACATACATTATTCATTTTTTTAAGTACCAATGACCTAATTAGAAACATTTATTAGATAATGCGACCCTTCCAATTGGTATAATCTTTTAAAAACATTACAAAATATACTTATAAATATGCCTCAATGAATTATATGTTCATTTCATTTTATCTAGTGTATTAAAATTTGGGTAATTTCCATGAATAATCCTAAGTTTCCAAAATAGTACGTCTATGAACCCGATCCAAAACTAATTACGGATATACACCTATTACTATTTGTTTTGTTTTTCTTTTGTTTTTTTATTTTTTTGACGAAATTATCCTTAAAATTGAAGTTTAACCAATTTGTACAGAATCCTCAATTTTATGTATAATCCCAAAAAATAAACAGAATTCTCAATCCCCAATTTATCTAATAATCACCAATATTGTTAAGAATTCTCAATCCACTTTATGTCACGTCAGCATTTAATGCGGGTCATTCAATGTCCCTCCGAATTTTTTGTACAAAATCCCCAATTTTATGTATAATCCCCAAAAATAAAAAGAATCCTTAATCCCCAATTTATCTAATAATCACCAATATTGTTAAGAATCCTCAATCCACTTTATGTCATGCACGTCAACATCATGCATGACATTCATTCAGTTTGCGCTTTCCAAGAACATCAAATCAATCAAATCTTGTCTACTCTATTGGATATTCTCTAGTAATATTGGGGATTGGAGATTATTTGTAATTCTGTGATCCTTTGTATTATTGAGGATTGTGGATTATACACAAAATTGGGGATTGTGTTGATTATTGGTGACTCTTCAATTTTTTTTAATTCATCCATACAAAAATTTTGACTATTTCAATGGTTAAATTGTAAATACCCATATGAGTGGAGGGTATTTATGTTCTAAAAAAATATTTGCGTAATTAGTTTTGGATCATGTTCATATTTTGGAAACTTAGGAATTTATGGAAATTGCCTTTAAAATTATAGAAAAAGAATATATATGCTTTCTTCCTTCTTATATTCCCTCGATTTATTTCCTCTACCCATTAGAATTATATTCCACTTGAAAGACTTAAATAACCAATTTAGGTGCACATATTTCAATGTAATCTCAAATTAACCAGCTGCCACCACCTAATCACCCAACAAAATAATTAGCGTATCATATGCGCGCGCTTTAATTGTTTTTCCTTTTATCACGATGAATTAAAATTATCTTAACGTTCACCTCATACATAGAAACCTTCCAAATATTGCAAGACATTCTTCTGATATTTATTTTTTTCAATGGAGTGAGTGAATTGCAAGAAATCTATGTGATATTTTTCTCAAGTGGAATGAGAATTGGGAGTCATCTGCGTATTGTTTTAGAGAGAGAGTAAAATTAATTCCAATAAATGGGGTGAATAAATACTATTCGAATAAAAAATGTAGATTCTAAGGGCCTGTTTACTTCGTGAAAATTTTTGTAATTTTTATTTTTATTTTCAATAAAAATAGAAAATGGCCTAAAAAATGCATTTACTTATAAAAAATAAAAACATTTTCAAGAAAATGAATTCAGTTTTTAAGAAAAATATAAAAACATAAAAAAAAGGTTTTTTGTATTTTCATAAAAATTGAAATAAAGGATTATATCGTTGCAATGCTTGTAAACATAGAAAAAAAATATGTAGACCAACTGTAAAACTAAAAAATAAAAATAATAAAACATATAAAAATAATATACAGTTTTAGTAAATGTACTTACGCTATTTTTATATTTTGAAAACAGTTTTAATTTTTGCAAAATAAACACATTTTTAAATTTTAAAAATTGAAAATGAAAATTGTTTTTAAAAAATTTTACAAAAAATAAAAATTGTAAAAATTTTCACGAAATAAACAGGGCCTAAAGGTATTGATGGGTTGTTTTTATTGAGAAGCTAAGTACACTCTTTAGCTACATCTTTATGTTCCGCTTATGCACATCATATATTTTAAAAATTACATTGATCCAACAGCTGATATTTCAAAAATATAAAAACTTCACAAATATATATAAACTTTCATAATTTTTCACAGTCAATGGTTTGAAAAACTGGCCATTGGATCAATGTGATTTTTGGCATGCAAGCCATGTGTTTTAAATTAAGGATAATAATACGGGGAAATTGGATTACTGGAACCTAACCCTTTTCTAAATAAGATGTATCGAAATTCAAATCAGATAGCAGCTGTAGTATAAAGAAAAGAGAATACAAGAGAAGAAATTGTTCAGAAAAAATGGACACCCAATTGAACAAGAATGTAACCAACATAAAAATTTATAGCAATATTGTGTTTTCTTAAAAACAATAACAATAATCAAATATAAGGAGTTTTAGATTTTTACGAATAAATAGAGACATGCAACGATAACTTGATATTTTATTAGAAATAATAACTCTCACTAATCCCTTGAGAAATGTTTTCCCCCACATAATATTTCAAAACCCCACACCCTACAAGCAATTGTAATGAGTTCTTTCTAATCTAAATCAAGCAAAATATTATCACTAAATACTAATTCATATGTGTTTTGACTCCTCACATACTATTGTTGAAGCAGCAAAGTCGACAGGCTCAAAGAATTAAGCACCAACAGCACCCCCACCCCAAAAACATAAAAATCCCTTAACTGCTAAGTCAATATTGAGAAACACACAAGCAAACTTCACAATAATAATAACTAATAAGTTGATTTGATTGTGTCAAAAAGAATGACTGCAACAATATATTCACAATAAATTCAAGTACAAAATGAGCCAGTATGGAATAAATAACTAACTGCACATTTACGTGTTTATGTGTTAAAATTTGTCCGTACAAAGCTAAGCTGAGCCAAGTAATTGCTCTCAGCAAAATCATGTAATGTTCGATGTACTCGTGCTCCTTCATGGTCAGGTTTCCGAAACTCTTCTTTCAAGAATCTTCTATGGTCATTGGCGTCCTGAAGAAATATAAAGCACACAATTTAATGCAAGCATCAGTGGGTGTGTGCACAAATCTTCAAAGATGTCTTTACTGCCATTCTGCCATTTGGGGTACTAAACCGCATAGAAAAATATAATCCTTAAAAATTACAGAAAGATACGAGCTTGAGAAACAATGAAAACAATAGGAACCAAATGGCCAAGAAAAAAAAAAAGTTTTATTCACAAAACTTATCCTTTGTGGATATGTTTTACAGGCTGTTGGGTAGGAGACAGAGAGAGACAGAGAGAGATGCAACAATGACAATACTGTGTCCAAAGGAATTGACATCTGATGATTCCAGCCAAGTTGAAGGATATCAATCTCTTCTCTAATACCAAATTCTGTTCCGGGGAGCTGGTCCTCCAGGACTATTAATGCTTTTATAATACTGTCTGAACTAAATTCCATGTTCAGTACTAAATATGGTAATCCACAAAAATGGTCAGTCGGCCAAATGTACCATAATTCAAACATGAAGTGTAATTTATTTTCTATCCTGCATAGTGACTAGCATCTCTGTAAGATTAGGACCTAATCAAAATTAAATAGATGCACAGGTATGAGGGCCCAGATTATTTACCAAAATGGAAGATCTCCATATTATTATCACCTAACGCACAGGTACAAATGCAATTAAAATAAAGTTACAGAGACCACTACCTGTAAGAATTCCAGCATTTGCTCTTCTATTGTACCACGCATTGCTAAAGTTTCCACGTGAATAGGACGTGAAGCACCCATCCGATGAGCACGACTAATCACTTGTTCCTCCATGCTGATAAGGTTTCAATTTTCAACAAATCAAACAAGTTAGTGCCATTTTAAAAGAAATGTCAACAAATCAAACAAGTTAGTGCCATTTTAAAAGAAATGTGTATTATTATACTTTAAAAAATGAAAAATAAAAAATAAAAAAGTTCAATTATTGCGTGAATTTGGCAGCAGGGATACTTCAAGGCAGGAAAAAATATGTGGTGAATAAACATGGGCCCGTTTGGATAAGCTACCATATCTTGTTTTTTTCCTTTTAAAAGTAAGAAGTTTAGTGTGCAGAGTATTGATAGTTAACTCAACTTTTAAAAGTAACTATCAATACTTTGCCCTGTCAAAAATTATTAAACAAACAAGAAATAGACAACTTAGAGCAGGGAAATATGAAAAAATTAACAAAATGGATTTCTTTAGAAGAAAAGAATTTGATCCCACTATTTAAGCAGACGTTAGAACTCCAAAAAAAATAAAATAAAAATTTGTCCATGGTATTTAGACCAAATATTACCTTCTGTCCCAAATTGGTTCCATTAAAAACACATGTGTGACAAAGCTCAAATCAAGACCTAATGCTGCACTTCCATCCATCAAAAGAGCCATACAACTAGCATCATGCTGGAAGATGGCCAGAGACTTCATCTGAATAAGTGAAAGTGAATTAGCAACCAGAGCATATTAAACAAGGTTAAATTTAAAAATGACAATAAGAAACGAAAAAGACACAATACCTTGTTGCTAGAATGCATTGGACTATACATTCCAGCAAATCTGATACCAGCAATTGTTAACTGGCAAAAATAAATAAATAAATAAATAAATTTAGTTTATAGCTGATCAAATGTACAAGGAAACCTATACAAATCCATTCACAGTTCATTCCAGATCACAGTTACCTGCTGCTCAATGACATGTATATGCTCAAGAAATTGAGAAAATATTAGAACTTTCTCTGGGAGTATTTTAAAAGACCCATTGCTCGGTTTGGAGCAGTCCTGCTGTAAACACGCATTTGAATTGCATTTTTGCAAGGGACAAAGTAGCTCAGCAATGCGCTTGCCACCATTGCCCTCACCTACAGAGTAACCTATCTTTATATTGGCCTCTTGTAATGCTTTCAACCTCTGTACAAGATAAGTGACTTTGCTGCTAGATGTTGACTGCCAATCAGGATCCCAGTTATCCTGTAAAAATATAACAAAATGTGTATCAGAGGATATTGTTTAAAAAACAGAGAGAAAATAGGTACAAGAACAATAAATCCTTAGATTTAAGCCTGCCTGTTTATATGAAGGCTGTAATTCGATAAGATCCTTGGGGACAGGCCACTTTGGATTGGGGTTTTCTGGGCGGGTTAATATTTCAGGAGTCTGCATCTCATATAAATTACCACAGCCAGGAAAAGTACACCTTTCACTGTCCAAAGCAACACAATCCAGGCATAAAAGATGCCTGCATGGTGTAATGACAGGCAGGCGGCACCATTCCTTGCACCTAGCAAACAGAAAAGCAGTCAATATTCCAAATATAAATCTGGCAGGATCCAAAACAAATACCACATGAAACCTCTAAAGCCAAACCTTACCTCAAACAGTTACCACCATTTAGGAGGTTATATTTTATAAAAGCATATTCTTCCAAAATAGGATCCAGACCATTTTCAACTAAAATATCCATTGTTTCCTGGATATCTTCACCAGCATCTGTTACTTTAATATGTCCTGCCACACAGCAAGAGAGCCGGACATTTCTAATAGTTGTACTTCGAAATTTCCATTGCTTTGGATTCAGTAGACTCTCAACATGAGATGGATCATTCCAGTCAGCCATTAATATATTGCGCCGCACTGTAACTACCAACTCATTGTAACTTTTTGCATGCTCTTCAGTGAAATAGAGAAAAGTCACTTTCTTGATGCAAGGAGGAATAGTTTGCAAGTCTATCTTTCTTGCACTAATCATGCATCTATGAAGCAACTGCAATAAACGTGACCGGCCATCCTCCATCTCTGCCTCAAATGGTCTAAGAATGCCAGCTTCCCATGACTTCTGATTCTGCCCAAATGCTTCCTCATGAAGGAACTTAAGCATGGGTTGAAGATGAGACAGTTGACTTTTGGGTGTATTAGGAGTTGGTGTTCCTGTTAATAACCAACGATTTGAAGCAGTCAGTGAAATAGCCATCTGCAATTTGTTTGTCAAGTTAAGACTTGAACCAAGCGTGTGCCCTTCATCTAACATGACTCTAAGCCAATGCACTTGCATCAATACACTTCTCTTACGGGGACCCCACTCTGCACTCAAACGATTAAAGGTAGTTACAACAACATCATAGTCCCAAGCCAGATTGTGTGCACAAGGCTTTTTATGATCGGTCCAGACATAAACCCGTAACTGACCAGGTCTGACATGTTTTTGGATTTGGGTTTTCCAATGATCAACTAGATTTGATGGAACAACAACTAGAGTTGCTCTTGACAAATATAGTCTAAATGAATCTAATGGCTTACAGAGAGCAGTTCTGAGAGCAGCCAAATCAAAGACCAAGTTATCAAGGGTCCGTGGGTAATACCATCTACTAGTACCCTTCTCTACTCTCTTAATGAGACCAAACGCTTGAAATATTTTATGATACCCATGGGCATCTTCACTCAATAATGCCCGAGTGTCTAAAACAGGACGTACTAAACCAGTTGTTTCCATTTCTGAGAGTTTGTTAGGAGAAAGTTTAGCTAACCAAGTTAAGGCAGCCTTTGTTTTAGAATTCATCAAAGCATAGTGCTCCTTCAGCACACTGGTGAAAAATGACACATTTTGCTCCTTTCCCCCAGAAGTTCCTTTGGTGTAAAATCCTGGCAAGCATGTTATGGACTGGTGATTATCCCAAGATTCTTCTGGAGCACTACAACTCTGATATACTGGATCAGAGTTCATGCTACAAAACCATGCTGCTGTAACATCAGCTATGCTTGTGTCTACAAGCCTCCGCCACTTGCGACAAGCATCACACTGAACCCAAGTTTCATTATGTTCAGAATGATCAGCAGTAGCCTTCCCACGCCCCTTGCAACTGTATGGCAATCCACTTGACATACCAACTCGCTTTTCCAGAGAAACATGTCTTGGACCATTTGAAGCATGCTTGCTTTTACGAGTCCTTTCTTTGGAAAAACCAGATGCTCCCTCGTATGTATAGAGAAGATTTCTCTTGACATGACTCAAGTTCCTGGTGCATCGAACTACACACATTGCTGGCACAGAGCGTGTAGCCATGGGTGATGTATTTCCTTTATCAGGACATATACCATCAAATCCTGCAATGCTCTCATCAGGACCCATTGACCTGGCTCGTTTAGGTGAGGAGAATTTAAAACCCTCCGTGGGAATAATGTTACCTAAAGACAGCTGTCCTCTTCGAGCACTTTGGCCCAAAACCCTTTTCCCAGAGAACATGTTACCACTGACGACGTTATCACCACTAAGCTCATAATAACCACATCTCTGATCAGAATTATGTGCACACCAGATTACTTGTACTCCATCTGGTGGGTCCGCCAACGTTCCTTGTGTCTTAAGAATAAGGGAAAGAGCAGTTATAGTCTTACCTAAACCAGGTTCATCACAAAACATTCCCCCATGGAAGTCTCTGATAACGGGAGCTATCCCAGTGACTATTTCACCAGAAACAGCATTTATATAGAATGCAAACCCATCTTCAGTTACAAAATCCATGTACAAAGGATGTGGGAAGACCTTAGAATTCCGCTCGCGCTGTAACATCCACTCAATAGCTGCCTGCTGATGAGGGAAAAGTTTAAGTTTCATACATGGCATGATAGATACAGCCAAGGATCTAAGATGGCGACAGGTTGCAGAAACCCTGACAAGGTCCATTGGGCCAAGTGTAGTTAATATATTAATCAAAACATCATCAGATACCTCCCAAATGCCAGATTTACTTGAGGCATCTGCTGGTTTTACTCTTGCAGACTCGGGCATTCCCCCCTTTGCCATACTAGGCGAGCTCTTAAAAATTTCATGAAGTTCAAATAGCTTCTTCTTAGAAGAATCAGGGACATCACAATGCAGCTTACATCCAAGAACGTGACAATCAGAAAGATTCCAAATGTGCTTATTATCTCCATAAGCATAATTACAAACAAGCATTGAACGCCTCTCCGCCCAGTCACAACTGCAGAGAAATGTTCTTGAATTGTGTTAGAAAGGCAGACAAATTAATTCACAGGTAAATAAATGTAAATCATAAATTAATAATTTAAAGAAAGTAGTCGGTCATAAAAATGCATCCACATAACAAAGGCTTATTTTAAAGCATAAAGTTCAACGAGTCCAAAATACCACTTACATGCAGCATAACTAAGCCAAGTCTTAACAATATTAGAAATTTAAACTACATAATATATGTAAGGAAGCGTAAATACATACAATATTACACTATTTCTATGGTTATGTCATTTGCTTCACTCATTAGGGTATGGAAGCAGATCCTGTTAAAAATAATTACATCCATGCTTCATTATTTCTCAAAACCATCTCAAGTTATAAAATAAAAAAAAAGTTCAAAACTTTAAATAGATAAAATAATGGAATAGCAAGGAATAAACTCAAGCGGTCTGCTAGCTCATGCAACAATAACCCAATTTCTTATTATTCCTCCATAAACCATATTATATTTGTCCAATTAACTCAAGTGGTCTGCTAGCTCATACAACAATAACCCAACTTCATATTATTCCTCCATAATCCATATTATATTTGTCAAGTTTACTAGTAGAGTTACAGAGAAATCTAAAGAGGCTAATAAAAAAAAAGTGTGTAGAAGTAACACTTGTGCAAAAATTATGAGTAGAAGATCCTAATTCAGTATTAAATATATTTTTGTATCTTTTTCATACACAGCAGCAGTCAGACAAAATGTGTGTAAAAGTCATACTTGTGCAAAATTGTAAGCAGAAGGAGCAATTCAGTCATAAAGTTGTTTTTGTTTTCTTTCACAGGCAACTAGAATGCATTATATATATGACAACATCTATTCAACAACCTTTTTAACAAAACAAAATCACACAACTTCAAATGCGAAAAAGAAACAAAACAAAATAATTAATTGGCAATGGTCGGTGAAAAATGAATATTTATTAGTGAGACCTACCTACTCACACCTCTAAGTCAATTTGCTTTTCTAAGCCCACTGGAATATTTTGAATCCAAAAAGTTTCCTGGAGTTCAAGTTTCCATTTCACTATTTCAGCAATCATCCCTGATGCTTCTATATTACAACTATAACTTTTTATCTGCAAAAACCAACAAAGCTTATCTCCTGATCTACTAGCTCAAAGAGGGAGATAAAAGTATGCAGGTTGTAAATTAATTGTACGGACCTTCACCAGTCCACATTTTTCTATCTTCCTGACTCTTCCGAATAACCTTCAAAAGCAAGAACCTACAACATAAACCACTTTTAGTCTACATCCTGTCATTCCTCTTTTCAACAGAATCCTCCTTTTACATATGAAATGATTATATATTTTCAAAATTTTGAAAGAAATTCTAGTTAAGAAAATTGCCCAGATGGTCTATCTCTACCCCAAGAACAGTTCTGTTATTTTATCTTTCTTTTTTCCCCTTAAAATGAGAAAGGGGTGAACCACAACCCCCTCCCCTTTAAAAACTTAATTCAACAAGCCTAAATCCTAGCTAAATGGGATCAACGATATGAATCCTTTTCACTAATCAACTGTATGAAGGGTCATATCCACCGTTAAATCCTTCGCACACATGACCCTTCTCACCATCTCTAACTACATTGTTTTGGGCCTTCCTCTTGTCCTTTCAGAACATTCAACTTGAATCAAGTCACCCTTCCATTCTATTGCATTCCTAGGTCTTTATTGCACATAGCCAAACCACTTTGGACAATGTTCCTGTAAGTTTGCAAGAGAGAATAATAGTTGTATTAACAACTAACAAAGATACAAGAGAAATAATATATAGGCTAATCTCAATATTAAGAAAAGACTAAAACAAAATAAACTACCCTTAATTATACATCTCACCCTCCCTAAACTCATGATGCAAACCCAAAGAGCATGGAGAATTTGTCAAGTAGAAGCCGAAAACAAGCAGAAGTGTGAGTCTTGGTGAAGAAATCCACAATTTGCATAGAAGAAGAGAAAAGGCATATAGGGAGTAACCAGGATATGTTGACGAACAAAATGACAACCAATCCCAATATACTTCAACTATTCGTGAAAAACAAAGTAATTGGCAATCTAAATAGCACTCTTGTTATCACACTAGAACAGTATTGGAGAGGAAATAGAGATACCGAAATCAGTTAAGAGCCAATGAAGCCAAACAACTTCAATAGTAGCCTGACCCATGATACGATATTTAGCCTTGGTTGAAGAGCAAGCAACAACCCACTCTTTCTTGCTTTTCCAAGAAATAAGAGGATCATCAAGGAAACACAAAAATCAATAGTTGACTTGCGATTATCAATGAGTTGAGCATGATGGCTGAGAAAAAACAACCTTACCCAAGAAATACCGAAGAGAATCCAAATCCTTCGTCTCAAAATATTGGAAAAACTGTGTTTCACCTCACCAATAGCAGTAGAGTCAAAGCCGGTAATAATCATACTATCCATATACAAAAGAAGAACCAAACACTAAGAAGTACAGCAAGGAAGAGAGCAAAATCGTGAGCACTAGGATGAAAACCAAACTGAGTAACAGCCGACTAAAAGCGCTCATACAAAGCACGAGGAGATTGCTTCAACCTATAAAAAGCACGACACAAATGACAAATATGGCTTTAAGGATCAGGAAGTCCCATAAAGAAGAAGCATTTATATCTTTTCAGTTAGATGGCCATCTAAGAATGCATTCTTGATATCAAGTTGAAAAAGTGGCCCCTAACAAATTGTAGGAAAACAGATCAAAGTACCAACTGCAATCATTTTAGTAACAAGAGCAAATGTCTCCTCATAATCAATCCTATCTCCTGTGAAACTCCTTCTGCAACATGGCAAGCTTTATAGCGCTCGAGAGAGCCATCAGAGTATGTCTCCATCTTATAGACCCATTTACAAACAATAAGATTCTTACATGTAGGTAATGGAACCAACTTCCATGTACCAGTCTCATCAAGAGTATTCAACTCATCTTATATTGCATAAGCCAATTGGAATAAGTCCAGGCTTCTTCATATGAGTGAGGTTTAAAATAAGAATGAATGGCAGTGAGAAAAGAACGATGAGAAGGAAAAAAATATATAGATATTAGATGATTCGAGTCTTATTGAAGGAGTGTTGGAACGTACAGGATAACTCCATTCAGGAATGGTTGTATCCAAAATTAGTATAATTGAGACGTCTGAGCTAGTGCATATAGAGTATAGAGACTAAGGAGACAGAGTAGTCATGCAAGAACAACGGAAAAAGAAGGAAAACCTCTTTGGAAAGAATAGGGATATACTAAATCCTCTTAGTAGACATGAGCAACTTTGGATGAGAGAGTGAAATAAGGAAGACGTTCAAGCAAAACAACATGATGGGGACAAATACAGCTTTTTGCACACAGGATCATAACATCGATACCTTTTCTGGTTAAAACCATAGCCCAAGAAAACACACAAAATTGATCATGCACTCAGCTTAGTCTCATCAAGAGTATTCAACTCATCTTATATTGCACTAAGCCAATTGAAATAAGTCCAGGCTTCTTCATATGAGTGAGGTTTAAAATAAAAATGAATGGCAGTGAGAAAAGAACAATGAGAAGAAAAAAAAAATATAGATATTAGATGATTCGAGTCTTATTGAAGAAGTGTTGGAACGTACAGGATAACTCCATTCAGGAATGGTTGTATCCAAAATTAGTATAATTGGGATGTCTGAGCAAGTGCATATAGAGTATAGACTAAGGAGACAGAGTAGTCATGCAAGAACAAACCAAGGAAAAAGAAGGAAAACCTCTTTGGAAAGAATAGGGATATACTAAATCCTCTTAGTAGACATGAGCAACTTTGGATGGGATAGTGAAATAAGGAAGACGTTCAAGCAAAACAACATGATGGGGACAAATACAGCTTTTTGCACACAGGATCATAACATCAATACCTTTTCTGGTTAAAACCATAGCCCAAGAAAACACAGAAAATAGATCATGCACTCAGCTTAGTACATTCCTGTTTAGGAAAAAAAGCAAACAAAGCATACAGATCCAAACACCTGTAATAAAGAGTAAGTAGAAGCTAGCTGCTAGCCAAACAATTTTTCACAAAGAGAAACCCGGAGAGAAGAGTAGGCATACGATTAAGAACATTAATGACAATGACAGCCGCCTCATCCTAGAAGACAAACAGCATGTAAAGGGAAGGAGAACAAACGAGCAGTTTCAATGATATGTACATGTTTCCTTTCAGCAACACCATTCTAGGCGGGAGTTTTAGAACAAGAAGATTAATGAATGGTGCCAAGAGTACTCAAGAACACAATAAATTCAATAACGAGTACTCGTCGCACAAATCATAGCGAAGAACCTTAATTGTGGTAGAAAACTAAGTCTGGAACATATAATGACTATAATCATCAATAAAAACACAAATAATAATAATAATAATAAACCAGAAATAACTATAATCAATAAATGCAATAGAACGCTTAACTTACCTAACATGAGATACAACCAACAGAAATGACTATAATCAACAACAACAACAACAATAACAATAATAATAATAATAATAATAATTTTGGACATCTAAGGTGATTTAGTATTTCTCCTGCTCTATCATTAATAGTATTAGGATCTCGTATGAAATGTTTTAATAAAGTATAAATTAAATTATTAACTTCATTTGGTATGCCTTGTCCATATTGATCTCTAATTTCTTGTCCATTATCGTCAAATTTAACAGAATTTGTAATTGCTAATTTATCTATTTCTGGCATATAGTGATCCCACCAGCCTTTCACCTATCCTGTGAATGCTATTATTAACATATTTAAAGTTGCTAGTTCTGTTAACTTATTCTGTGTTTCTTATATGCTGTAGCAACCATCATCATTTCTTAACATAAATTAATTATTTAATATTTTACCATACCATCAATATTCCATTCATAAATTGAACTTCCATTGTATTTACTTTGCACATAATGTGGTCTTTCTTAAAAATGTATGTCTATTGGAGTTGGTCGGGCATAATAATTTCTATTGGTTGGTCTATTATTTTAACTAATTTTAGAGTTGATTTCTAATTCTTTAGGGTGTATATTATTCCTTCAAATTGGGGCTATAGTTTTAGATTAGACTCAATCACCCAAAAGAAAAAGACACAGCTGAAGTTTCTAGTTCTCCTCATTATCTCCGGCAAAAGGAAGATGGTTGCTATGGTCTAGAATTTTTCTCTCAAGCTTAAAGCCGTAGTTTTGTTTACGCCCTTGCTTACGTTCCAGTATCAAGAAATGGGATAAGATTTACTTTTTACTTTCCCGCTCAAGTGATAAGATTTACACTTTCAAGCTCAAGCCTAACTGTAAAGGATTCCATATATTTGAAGCATCAGACAAAATTGGTAGCGGTATAGCAATATGATTCACCAAACAAGTATTACTGTATCTAGCAACTTTATGTCAAATAAAAATATAAAAATAAAAAAAAGGTTGTGAATAGGCTAAGTGGAGTACATTAAGTAGTCAAAAGAGATAAGAATGCAATTGAATTCTAGCTAGAAAATAAAAAGACAAACCTATGTACTTAGGATGACAAAAGGTACAAATCATGTGAAAAATAAAGTAGTTTACTTTAGTTGTAGTGGAAAAATGTGTAATTCTAGATGACCCGGGATGGCCTATTTAAGTGATACCCCCAACTTGTGAAAGGCATCACTTATTTAATCATTCTCTTGTCTTTCTTCTTTCTCCATCCATCTTGTAAACTCTCAGTTGTATGCCCCTCCCCAGATATCCTGTTTTGTATTCCCCAGATCCTGTTGCAAGTATTTTCTAATTAATAATGTCTTTATCTTTTCAAGTATTTTCAATTAATTGTAATAATGCTTTATTATGTTATATTATTGATATTAAATTAAATTTAAATAGTATATGAAAATTAGTAATTAATCCATATGATAGATCTACAAATATCATTTATCCACAAAGATTTACAGACTATATATTATTATTAGATTTTAATATGCCTCTCCATTTTAATGTTTATTCTTCCGGTATAATTTTTAGAAATTGCATAGTTCCAGATTTTTATATTTATATTAATTTAAATAATAGATTAGTATGTTTTTTGAAATTGTGTCCAGCTGCTCATTTTATTGAAGTTTTATTTATTTAAGCTTCCATTTTATTACCTCTATTTACTTTCATGGGCTCTTTTGGTATCGGAGCCAAGTTGGGTAAAGAAATTAGATTTAAATAATATATTTATTATCTACAAGGTAGATTGATCTGATTTCAAATTGGTCTCTCTATTGTGCCTAGAGCCCTATTTAGTCCTATTAGGCTAAGAGGTCACCGTCAAGGGATTTTTGGGTTGGCGAACAGTCAGTCTCTGAAACTTCAATCTCTGTGAGCAAGATGATAAATAGATTATTTGGATCTATTTCTGACTCAACTAAGACTCAAAAATCCAATAGACTTAGCAGTAGTAATAGTAGTAATGAAATTGAAGCCAGTAATAGTGTAGCAGGTAGTTGTTCATCTACAAATCAAGATACCACCATTATTAATAAGAAACACGAAATCTATGTAAATATAGAGAAAAATTTAGCTAATTGGAACATACATAAGCAGCTGGACAGAATTTCAAAACACATACTAATCTAATATTTAAATTAATATAAATATAAAAATCTGGAACCATGCAATTTCTAAAAAATATACAAGGAGGATAAACATTAAAATGGAGAGGCATATTAAAATCTAATAATAATATAGTCTGTAAATCTTTGTGGGTAAATAATATTTATAGATCTATCATATGGATTAATTACTAATTTACATATACTATTTATAATTTAATTTAATATCAATAATATAACATAATAAAGCATTCTTACAATTAATTGACAATACTTCAAAAGATACAGACATATTATTAATTAGAAAATACTTATGAGGGGAATACAAAACAGAAGATCTGGGGAATACAACTGAGAAATTAAAGATGAACGGAGAAAGAAGAAAGACAAAAGAATGATCAAATAAGTGATGCCTTCCACAAGTTGGGGCTATCACTTAAATAGGCCATCCCGAACCATCTAGAATTACACATTTTTCCACTACAACTAAAGTAAACTACTTTATTTTTTACATGATTTGTACCTTTTGTCATCCTAAGTACATAGGCTTGTCTTTTTTTCTCTAGCTAGAAATTCAATTGCAGTCTTAACTCTTCTGACTACTTTATGTACTCCACTTTGCATATTCACAACTTTTTATTTTCTTTTCTTTCTTTTTATTTGACATAAAGTTGATAGATACAGTAACACTTGTCTGGTGAATCATACTGTTATACTGCTACCAATTTTGTCTAATGCTTCAAATATTTGGAATCTTCTATAGTAATGCTTGAGCCGGAAAGAGTAAATCTTATCACTTGAGAGGGAAAGTAAAAAGTAAATCTTAACCTACATCTCGATACTGAAACGTAAGCAATGACGTAAACAAAACTACAGCTTTAAGCTCGGGAGAAAAATTCTAGACCATAGCAATCATCTTCATTTTTCTGGAGATGAATAAGTTAAACTAGAAACTTCAGCTGTCTTCTTCTTCTAGTGATACTAATACTAATAATACTAATACTAATACTAATAATAAGGGAATTTTACGGTAATGGAACTGGGTTTCCACTATTTATGTCAATGGACCTATGGGAATTTTTTTTGGACGAAAATACCCTCCTAATGGTCAAAAAAATTGAAAATTATTCAAATTTTTTTCATAATCCCCATCATAACATGTAATCCCCAAAGATTACATATAATCCCCAATCACCACATTAACAAATAATCCCCATACTAATACATAATCCCCAATCCCCAACTGCGTATAGAATAATAGAATCCCTAGCTTTACTAATAATCCTCAATCCCCAATAGGTCATTATATTGCCTTTGTGAGTGAAATCCGTTGACGTTAATGTCACATCAATATTTTAAAATTGTAAAAAAAGTTAAACATATAATCCCCACAACAACAAATAATCCCCAATCCCCATACTACATATAATACCCAGTATTGCACATAATCCCCAATCCCCATTCATTATTACACTTTGTCATGTCAAGTCAGTTGACTTTAATGCCACATCAATATTTTTAAATTGTGAAAAATGTTTAACATATAATCCCC
>JAESVK010071833.1:0-19974 GCA_017140935.1 Hamamelis virginiana
TGCCAAATAAATTAAACTGAATGAAAAATATAGTTGAACGTTAAAATAGCATTGCTCATAAATTTATGGATATATATGTGTATCCGAACTACGAAAAAGGAGGAAGCACATAAATCAGTTGTGTTGATCGAGTTTTGTTAATTTCAAATCTGGGAAAGAATATGTTGATTGGTAAATAACCATTTTATTTTATTTTATTTATTTTTATTTTTTGTACTATTCTTTTTATCAAGAACTGTACTTGACTATAGAAGAATCAGCAAAATTAATCTCCTTCAAACTGCATCGTGACCCTAAGGATCCTACTTTCGAAATACATTATCTCAAAAATCAATTCAGATGGTGTGTGAATCTTAATTAACAACTCTGGAAATGAACTCTTACCTGTATAATTTTGCCAAGTACACACATGTAGTGCTTTTTTTTTTTTTTTATATTCCCAATCGATTTATATATTTATATAAGGTTAGTAATTATTTATAGTGGGAAAGGAAGCAACAAGAGGTTCAATTCCCATCTATGAAAAGGAGAGATTGACTTTTCACACTTTACATGAACATTTTCTTGTTCAGGTAAATTTTTTTAAAAATAATTTAGGATACCATAATTAATGGACTTTGTACAAGTTTTTGGTAAAGAACGAATCCCTCAAAACAATGAATTTACTTAATTAATTAGGAATTTAAAATTGCTATTAGAACAAGTTAATTCATGGTTGTGGAATTTTTTTTTTTACAAAAAAATTAAATGATGCATATATTAGTCCATAAATAAAATTATATCTGTCTTTTTTTTATTGGTGATCTTAGACTATTTAATCATGAATAGACCTTGTTGATGTCGAAAATTTGCCCATTCATCAATGTCTTCGTGCACCGTCAAGAGAAGAGTAAAAACCATGAGTGAACACAAAATTTCATCTATATCATGATAAAAATCCCATGAATTCTAATAAGAATATTTCTATAAAATTCCATCAATCATAATAAAAGTCTTCTTCAGTTAATTAAATTATTTTTAATAAAGATTTTGTCTTAATTTGTATTATGAAATTTTTGTGATCATTCCTGTTTATTTGATTTCTCAAACTTTTTTAAAAAAGTTTAAGTTATGACATTTTAACAAATTTTAAGTACTTCATCTTAATTTAATCATATTGCCACCACCAAATTTGATTCTTTGAATGAAAAAAAATACTAATATTATTACTTTTTTTCAAAAATTTACATGTGCAATGCACATAGTGCCTTGCTAGTATAGAAAAATGTTTAAAATCAATTAAAACTATCTCCATTGGAAAAAAGTAACGATCAAATAGATTTGCTATTTGTTTATAATAGTGATTATCATGATGTCAAAAAATAATTGATGATATAACAGAGTTTAAAATCTATCTCCACTGGAAAAAATATCGATCAAATAGCAAATCATCCCAAAAAATGATTAGATAACAAAAAGCAACAAAAATATTAATCAATTAAAATTATCACAAACGATTTTAAACAATCTTATTATACATATAGATAGACTGAGAGAAGAAGAAGAAGCAGCATGGAGGAAGAAGAAGAAGATGCAAATACCTGTAGAGAAAGAAGGTGGCCAGTCTAGGGAGAGTGAAGTAAATAAAAATAATAAGAAGAAAAGCAGTAGTCCTCACGTGAAATTATATACCTGTAACCCCTCGTAACCCTAATTTGAAAATAGAAACTATAGAATGAAGAATGGAAATTCAAAAGGAGGAAATAAAATCAAATCAAATCAAATCAAATCAAATTTGAAAATAAAATAAAATAAAATATGGCATCAACCAATGAAAAAGAAGTAAGTAGAGTGAATTAAGGAGAGAAGAAAATGGGAAAGGGAAGGCCTATGAGGGATGCCACATAGGAAAAACTGCTTTATATATAGCATTCATTTGTTTTTATAGTCACATAGAATACCTTAAGCCTACTCTTGCTTGTTCAGGTTTGGGACTAGATATTCTTAGAATGTACAAAATAACCCGCAAACCCTATCTATGAAATACTCTGGATGCAAAGGTTTGATCTTGAAGCCGGTCTCCGCGTGCATGAACTACTTGGTAATTGATTTAGTATTCATAAGAAATCTTAATTCAATTAGGAAGTTTATTATTTGGATTAATGAATTGTATTGCCAAGTCAGCTAGTACTGTGAGATGCATGCAATGAAGAAGCTAGGTAGCTTGTTTAACCCACTAGATTAAGCACCATCTTATCTTACGACTCTTCGAGAATTCTAAGGCTCCATTTGGTTGAATTTTTTAAAAGTGTGTTTTTTGTTTTTGAGGTTTTTTTAAAATTAGCAGTATTTAATTTCTTAACAAAAAAGATTTTAAAAAAAAATTGCTTTTTTCAAGTTATCAATGTATGATTTTTAGCAAAAAGGCACAAATATCAAAAGATTATATTGAATTTTTATGTTAAGAAATTAAATATTTTTTATTTTAAAAAAAAAAAGAAGCAAAAATGCCAAAAAAAAAAAAAAAATGGTACTTATAAAACAGTCTACCAAACAGTGCCTAAACAAATAAATGAAAAAAAAATTACATTAGTTCTCTCCCTTTTTGTCCTCCCTTTTCATTCTCCTAGTGAATCTAACCAATATGGAACAAGTATTTCGAGAAATTGACCGTTAAATTTGATGTTTCACTTATACTTATCATGAATGCAAACTTCTTATATATGTCCAAATGTTGAGCCGATATAGCTTCTTTACAGCCTCTCATATGGGGGAAGGTAGAGAGACCCAATCTTTTTGGAAATAAATCAATGTGATTTTTTGCATTCATGAGACATATAAGTGGAGCATCAAATCCAACAATCGATTTTTTAAAATAACTATTCTAGATTCGTCAAACATACGAGGAAGGACGAATAGAATTGTCCTAAATGAAAATACAACATCCATCGTCTTATGACTGACGGCATCTTATGGATGCATGGACTCAACCAGCATGCACCAAGGCGGCTGGCCTGGGGCAGCTACACTCTTCCTACATTCATAATGTTTTCTAATTGTTGTATTTGTATCTTATTTTGGAAGCAAAGTTGTATTAAAAAAATATTGTTGATCATTATTTCATTGAAATAAAAATTAGTTGGTTCAATGACATGTATTTCCTTAATTTTGGGATAGATTTTGGTTCAAGTATATTGAAATGTATCTATACCCATTTATTAATATAAGTGCATGAGCACGTGCCATGCACACTACAAGGAAAACATTTATTTACTAGGGTCAAAATCTGCCGTGCCATGCACACTACATTGAAGTTTATCTATACCTATTTTTTATCAACCACGACGGTTCAACAGTTTTAAAACCGTCATAATAGTTTAACATATCACGATGGTTTTTTGCATATCCTCAAAAGTAACTTAGTACAACGGTTAATAACTGCCATTATATATAAAATACAATGAAAAAAAAGCCACTTGTAACAACGGCTTGATGGAACTTTTGATGACGGTTAGAAAACCGCCGTTATATATATGAAAAAAAATTGATTTATTTGATTTCTTTTATTACATTAATTTGATGTCAACTTGTATCCTATGACAACAACCTGCTGCATTTTACAATTTACAAATCCTGTCTATTTAGCGATCGCATTCCCTGTTGATGCCATTCAATTCATACAAACGTACCATTCATATACTTAATTAGAAGATAATTATAACTAAAATATTGATGAAGTATAAATTTCCATTTGCACCACTCCAAACCACCATATCCATACGGTTTAGAAATTGTGTTAGAATTGGAAATTAACTTCTAATCACATGCGCATGTGATGAAAAAACATACATTATTCATTTTTTTAAGTACCAATGACCTAATTAGAAACATTTATTAGATAATGCGACCCTTCCAATTGGTATAATCTTTTAAAAACATTACAAAATATACTTATAAATATGCCTCAATGAATTATATGTTCATTTCATTTTATCTAGTGTATTAAAATTTGGGTAATTTCCATGAATAATCCTAAGTTTCCAAAATAGTACGTCTATGAACCCGATCCAAAACTAATTACGGATATACACCTATTACTATTTGTTTTGTTTTTCTTTTGTTTTTTTATTTTTTTGACGAAATTATCCTTAAAATTGAAGTTTAACCAATTTGTACAGAATCCTCAATTTTATGTATAATCCCAAAAAATAAACAGAATTCTCAATCCCCAATTTATCTAATAATCACCAATATTGTTAAGAATTCTCAATCCACTTTATGTCACGTCAGCATTTAATGCGGGTCATTCAATGTCCCTCCGAATTTTTTGTACAAAATCCCCAATTTTATGTATAATCCCCAAAAATAAAAAGAATCCTTAATCCCCAATTTATCTAATAATCACCAATATTGTTAAGAATCCTCAATCCACTTTATGTCATGCACGTCAACATCATGCATGACATTCATTCAGTTTGCGCTTTCCAAGAACATCAAATCAATCAAATCTTGTCTACTCTATTGGATATTCTCTAGTAATATTGGGGATTGGAGATTATTTGTAATTCTGTGATCCTTTGTATTATTGAGGATTGTGGATTATACACAAAATTGGGGATTGTGTTGATTATTGGTGACTCTTCAATTTTTTTTAATTCATCCATACAAAAATTTTGACTATTTCAATGGTTAAATTGTAAATACCCATATGAGTGGAGGGTATTTATGTTCTAAAAAAATATTTGCGTAATTAGTTTTGGATCATGTTCATATTTTGGAAACTTAGGAATTTATGGAAATTGCCTTTAAAATTATAGAAAAAGAATATATATGCTTTCTTCCTTCTTATATTCCCTCGATTTATTTCCTCTACCCATTAGAATTATATTCCACTTGAAAGACTTAAATAACCAATTTAGGTGCACATATTTCAATGTAATCTCAAATTAACCAGCTGCCACCACCTAATCACCCAACAAAATAATTAGCGTATCATATGCGCGCGCTTTAATTGTTTTTCCTTTTATCACGATGAATTAAAATTATCTTAACGTTCACCTCATACATAGAAACCTTCCAAATATTGCAAGACATTCTTCTGATATTTATTTTTTTCAATGGAGTGAGTGAATTGCAAGAAATCTATGTGATATTTTTCTCAAGTGGAATGAGAATTGGGAGTCATCTGCGTATTGTTTTAGAGAGAGAGTAAAATTAATTCCAATAAATGGGGTGAATAAATACTATTCGAATAAAAAATGTAGATTCTAAGGGCCTGTTTACTTCGTGAAAATTTTTGTAATTTTTATTTTTATTTTCAATAAAAATAGAAAATGGCCTAAAAAATGCATTTACTTATAAAAAATAAAAACATTTTCAAGAAAATGAATTCAGTTTTTAAGAAAAATATAAAAACATAAAAAAAAGGTTTTTTGTATTTTCATAAAAATTGAAATAAAGGATTATATCGTTGCAATGCTTGTAAACATAGAAAAAAAATATGTAGACCAACTGTAAAACTAAAAAATAAAAATAATAAAACATATAAAAATAATATACAGTTTTAGTAAATGTACTTACGCTATTTTTATATTTTGAAAACAGTTTTAATTTTTGCAAAATAAACACATTTTTAAATTTTAAAAATTGAAAATGAAAATTGTTTTTAAAAAATTTTACAAAAAATAAAAATTGTAAAAATTTTCACGAAATAAACAGGGCCTAAAGGTATTGATGGGTTGTTTTTATTGAGAAGCTAAGTACACTCTTTAGCTACATCTTTATGTTCCGCTTATGCACATCATATATTTTAAAAATTACATTGATCCAACAGCTGATATTTCAAAAATATAAAAACTTCACAAATATATATAAACTTTCATAATTTTTCACAGTCAATGGTTTGAAAAACTGGCCATTGGATCAATGTGATTTTTGGCATGCAAGCCATGTGTTTTAAATTAAGGATAATAATACGGGGAAATTGGATTACTGGAACCTAACCCTTTTCTAAATAAGATGTATCGAAATTCAAATCAGATAGCAGCTGTAGTATAAAGAAAAGAGAATACAAGAGAAGAAATTGTTCAGAAAAAATGGACACCCAATTGAACAAGAATGTAACCAACATAAAAATTTATAGCAATATTGTGTTTTCTTAAAAACAATAACAATAATCAAATATAAGGAGTTTTAGATTTTTACGAATAAATAGAGACATGCAACGATAACTTGATATTTTATTAGAAATAATAACTCTCACTAATCCCTTGAGAAATGTTTTCCCCCACATAATATTTCAAAACCCCACACCCTACAAGCAATTGTAATGAGTTCTTTCTAATCTAAATCAAGCAAAATATTATCACTAAATACTAATTCATATGTGTTTTGACTCCTCACATACTATTGTTGAAGCAGCAAAGTCGACAGGCTCAAAGAATTAAGCACCAACAGCACCCCCACCCCAAAAACATAAAAATCCCTTAACTGCTAAGTCAATATTGAGAAACACACAAGCAAACTTCACAATAATAATAACTAATAAGTTGATTTGATTGTGTCAAAAAGAATGACTGCAACAATATATTCACAATAAATTCAAGTACAAAATGAGCCAGTATGGAATAAATAACTAACTGCACATTTACGTGTTTATGTGTTAAAATTTGTCCGTACAAAGCTAAGCTGAGCCAAGTAATTGCTCTCAGCAAAATCATGTAATGTTCGATGTACTCGTGCTCCTTCATGGTCAGGTTTCCGAAACTCTTCTTTCAAGAATCTTCTATGGTCATTGGCGTCCTGAAGAAATATAAAGCACACAATTTAATGCAAGCATCAGTGGGTGTGTGCACAAATCTTCAAAGATGTCTTTACTGCCATTCTGCCATTTGGGGTACTAAACCGCATAGAAAAATATAATCCTTAAAAATTACAGAAAGATACGAGCTTGAGAAACAATGAAAACAATAGGAACCAAATGGCCAAGAAAAAAAAAAAGTTTTATTCACAAAACTTATCCTTTGTGGATATGTTTTACAGGCTGTTGGGTAGGAGACAGAGAGAGACAGAGAGAGATGCAACAATGACAATACTGTGTCCAAAGGAATTGACATCTGATGATTCCAGCCAAGTTGAAGGATATCAATCTCTTCTCTAATACCAAATTCTGTTCCGGGGAGCTGGTCCTCCAGGACTATTAATGCTTTTATAATACTGTCTGAACTAAATTCCATGTTCAGTACTAAATATGGTAATCCACAAAAATGGTCAGTCGGCCAAATGTACCATAATTCAAACATGAAGTGTAATTTATTTTCTATCCTGCATAGTGACTAGCATCTCTGTAAGATTAGGACCTAATCAAAATTAAATAGATGCACAGGTATGAGGGCCCAGATTATTTACCAAAATGGAAGATCTCCATATTATTATCACCTAACGCACAGGTACAAATGCAATTAAAATAAAGTTACAGAGACCACTACCTGTAAGAATTCCAGCATTTGCTCTTCTATTGTACCACGCATTGCTAAAGTTTCCACGTGAATAGGACGTGAAGCACCCATCCGATGAGCACGACTAATCACTTGTTCCTCCATGCTGATAAGGTTTCAATTTTCAACAAATCAAACAAGTTAGTGCCATTTTAAAAGAAATGTCAACAAATCAAACAAGTTAGTGCCATTTTAAAAGAAATGTGTATTATTATACTTTAAAAAATGAAAAATAAAAAATAAAAAAGTTCAATTATTGCGTGAATTTGGCAGCAGGGATACTTCAAGGCAGGAAAAAATATGTGGTGAATAAACATGGGCCCGTTTGGATAAGCTACCATATCTTGTTTTTTTCCTTTTAAAAGTAAGAAGTTTAGTGTGCAGAGTATTGATAGTTAACTCAACTTTTAAAAGTAACTATCAATACTTTGCCCTGTCAAAAATTATTAAACAAACAAGAAATAGACAACTTAGAGCAGGGAAATATGAAAAAAGTAACAAAATGGATTTCTTTAGAAGAAAAGAATTTGATCCCACTATTTAAGCAGACGTTAGAACTCCAAAAATAAAATAAAATAAAATAAAATAAAAATTTGTCCATGGTATTTAGACCAAATATTACCTTCTGTCCCAAATTGGTTCCATTAAAAACACATGTGTGACAAAGCTCAAATCAAGACCTAATGCTGCACTTCCATCCATCAAAAGAGCCATACAACTAGCATCATGCTGGAAGATGGCCAGAGACTTCATCTGAATAAGTGAAAGTGAATTAGCAACCAGAGCATATTAAACAAGGTTAAATTTAAAAATGACAATAAGAAACGAAAAAGACACAATACCTTGTTGCTAGAATGCATTGGACTATACATTCCAGCAAATCTGATACCAGCAATTGTTAACTGGCAAAAATAAATAAATAAATAAATAAATTTAGTTTATAGCTGATCAAATGTACAAGGAAACCTATACAAATCCATTCACAGTTCATTCCAGATCACAGTTACCTGCTGCTCAATGACATGTATATGCTCAAGAAATTGAGAAAATATTAGAACTTTCTCTGGGAGTATTTTAAAAGACCCATTGCTTGGTTTGGAGCAGTCCTGCTGTAAACAAGCATTTGAATTGCATTTTTGCAAGGGACAAAGTAGCTCATCAATGCGCTTGCCACCATTGCCCTCACCTACAGAGTAACCTATCTTTATATTGGCCTCTTGTAATGCTTTCAACCTCTGTACAAGATAAGTGACTTTGCTGCTAGATGTTGACTGCCAATCAGGATCCCAGTTATCCTGTAAAAATATAACAAAATGTGTATCAGAGGATATTGTTTAAAAAACAGAGAGAAAATAGGTACAAGAACAATAAATCCTTAGATTTAAGCCTGCCTGTTTATATGAAGGCTGTAATTCGATAAGATCCTTGGGGACAGGCCACTTTGGATTGGGGTTTTCTGGGCGGGTTAATATTTCAGGAGTCTGCATCTCATATAAATTACCACAGCCAGGAAAAGTACACCTTTCACTGTCCAAAGCAACACAATCCAGGCATAAAAGATGCCTGCATGGTGTAATGACAGGCAGGCGGCACCATTCCTTGCACCTAGCAAACAGAAAAGCAGTCAATATTCCAAATATAAATCTGGCAGGATCCAAAACAAATACCACATGAAATCTCTAAAGCCAAACTTTACCTCAAACAGTTACCACCATTTAGGAGGTTATATTTTATAAAAGCATATTCTTCCAAAATAGGATCCAGACCATTTTCAACTAAAATATCCATTGTTTCCTGGATATCTTCACCAGCATCTGTTACTTTAATATGTCCTGCCACACAGCAAGAGAGCCGGACATTTCTAATAGTTGTACTTCGAAATTTCCATTGCTTTGGATTCAGTAGACTCTCAACATGAGATGGATCATTCCAGTCAGCCATTAATATATTGCGCCGCACTGTAACTACCAACTCATTGTAACTTTTTGCATGCTCTTCAGTGAAATAGAGAAAAGTCACTTTCTTGATGCAAGGAGGAATAGTTTGCAAGTCTATCTTTCTTGCACTAATCATGCATCTATGAAGCAACTGCAATAAACGTGACCGGCCATCCTCCATCTCTGCCTCAAATGGTCTAAGAATGCCAGCTTCCCATGACTTCTGATTCTGCCCAAATGCTTCCTCATGAAGGAACTTAAGCATGGGTTGAAGATGAGACAGTTGACTTTTGGGTGTATTAGGAGTTGGTGTTCCTGTTAATAACCAACGATTTGAAGCAGTCAGTGAAATAGCCATCTGCAATTTGTTTGTCAAGTTAAGACTTGAACCAAGCGTGTGCCCTTCATCTAACATGACTCTAAGCCAATGCACTTGCATCAATACACTTCTCTTACGGGGACCCCACTCTGCACTCAAACGATTAAAGGTAGTTACAACAACATCATAGTCCCAAGCCAGATTGTGTGCACAAGGCTTTTTATGATCGGTCCAGACATAAACCCGTAACTGACCAGGTCTGACATGTTTTTGGATTTGGGTTTTCCAATGATCAACTAGATTTGATGGAACAACAACTAGAGTTGCTCTTGACAAATATAGTCTAAATGAATCTAATGGCTTACAGAGAGCAGTTCTGAGAGCAGCCAAATCAAAGACCAAGTTATCAAGGGTCCGTGGGTAATACCATCTACTAGTACCCTTCTCTACTCTCTTAATGAGACCAAACGCTTGAAATATTTTATGATACCCATGGGCATCTTCACTCAATAATGCCCGAGTGTCTAAAACAGGACGTACTAAACCAGTTGTTTCCATTTCTGAGAGTTTGTTAGGAGAAAGTTTAGCTAACCAAGTTAAGGCAGCCTTTGTTTTAGAATTCATCAAAGCATAGTGCTCCTTCAGCACACTGGTGAAAAATGACACATTTTGCTCCTTTCCCCCAGAAGTTCCTTTGGTGTAAAATCCTGGCAAGCATGTTATGGACTGGTGATTATCCCAAGATTCTTCTGGAGCACTACAACTCTGATATACTGGATCAGAGTTCATGCTACAAAACCATGCTGCTGTAACATCAGCTATGCTTGTGTCTACAAGCCTCCGCCACTTGCGACAAGCATCACACTGAACCCAAGTTTCATTATGTTCAGAATGATCAGCAGTAGCCTTCCCACGCCCCTTGCAACTGTATGGCAATCCACTTGACATACCAACTCGCTTTTCCAGAGAAACATGTCTTGGACCATTTGAAGCATGCTTGCTTTTACGAGTCCTTTCTTTGGAAAAACCAGATGCTCCCTCGTATGTATAGAGAAGATTTCTCTTGACATGACTCAAGTTCCTGGTGCATCGAACTACACACATTGCTGGCACAGAGCGTGTAGCCATGGGTGATGTATTTCCTTTATCAGGACATATACCATCAAATCCTGCAATGCTCTCATCAGGACCCATTGACCTGGCTCGTTTAGGTGAGGAGAATTTAAAACCCTCCGTGGGAATAATGTTACCTAAAGACAGCTGTCCTCTTCGAGCACTTTGGCCCAAAACCCTTTTCCCAGAGAACATGTTACCACTGACGACGTTATCACCACTAAGCTCATAATAACCACATCTCTGATCAGAATTATGTGCACACCAGATTACTTGTACTCCATCTGGTGGGTCCGCCAACGTTCCTTGTGTCTTAAGAATAAGGGAAAGAGCAGTTATAGTCTTACCTAAACCAGGTTCATCACAAAACATTCCCCCATGGAAGTCTCTGATAACGGGAGCTATCCCAGTGACTATTTCACCAGAAACAGCATTTATATAGAATGCAAACCCATCTTCAGTTACAAAATCCATGTACAAAGGATGTGGGAAGACCTTAGAATTCCGCTCGCGCTGTAACATCCACTCAATAGCTGCCTGCTGATGAGGGAAAAGTTTAAGTTTCATACATGGCATGATAGATACAGCCAAGGATCTAAGATGGCGACAGGTTGCAGAAACCCTGACAAGGTCCATTGGGCCAAGTGTAGTTAATATATTAATCAAAACATCATCAGATACCTCCCAAATGCCAGATTTACTTGAGGCATCTGCTGGTTTTACTCTTGCAGACTCGGGCATTCCCCCCTTTGCCATACTAGGCGAGCTCTTAAAAATTTCATGAAGTTCAAATAGCTTCTTCTTAGAAGAATCAGGGACATCACAATGCAGCTTACATCCAAGAACGTGACAATCAGAAAGATTCCAAATGTGCTTATTATCTCCATAAGCATAATTACAAACAAGCATTGAACGCCTCTCCGCCCAGTCACAACTGCAGAGAAATGTTCTTGAATTGTGTTAGAAAGGCAGACAAATTAATTCACAGGTAAATAAATGTAAATCATAAATTAATAATTTAAAGAAAGTAGTCGGTCATAAAAATGCATCCACATAACAAAGGCTTATTTTAAAGCATAAAGTTCAACGAGTCCAAAATACCACTTACATGCAGCATAACTAAGCCAAGTCTTAACAATATTAGAAATTTAAACTACATAATATATGTAAGGAAGCGTAAATACATACAATATTACACTATTTCTATGGTTATGTCATTTGCTTCACTCATTAGGGTATGGAAGCAGATCCTGTTAAAAATAATTACATCCATGCTTCATTATTTCTCAAAACCATCTCAAGTTATAAAATAAAAAAAAAGTTCAAAACTTTAAATAGATAAAATAATGGAATAGCAAGGAATAAACTCAAGCGGTCTGCTAGCTCATGCAACAATAACCCAATTTCTTATTATTCCTCCATAAACCATATTATATTTGTCCAATTAACTCAAGTGGTCTGCTAGCTCATACAACAATAACCCAACTTCATATTATTCCTCCATAATCCATATTATATTTGTCAAGTTTACTAGTAGAGTTACAGAGAAATCTAAAGAGGCTAATAAAAAAAAAGTGTGTAGAAGTAACACTTGTGCAAAAATTATGAGTAGAAGATCCTAATTCAGTATTAAATATATTTTTGTATCTTTTTCATACACAGCAGCAGTCAGACAAAATGTGTGTAAAAGTCATACTTGTGCAAAATTGTAAGCAGAAGGAGCAATTCAGTCATAAAGTTGTTTTTGTTTTCTTTCACAGGCAACTAGAATGCATTATATATATGACAACATCTATTCAACAACCTTTTTAACAAAACAAAATCACACAACTTCAAATGCGAAAAAGAAACAAAACAAAATAATTAATTGGCAATGGTCGGTGAAAAATGAATATTTATTAGTGAGACCTACCTACTCACACCTCTAAGTCAATTTGCTTTTCTAAGCCCACTGGAATATTTTGAATCCAAAAAGTTTCCTGGAGTTCAAGTTTCCATTTCACTATTTCAGCAATCATCCCTGATGCTTCTATATTACAACTATAACTTTTTATCTGCAAAAACCAACAAAGCTTATCTCCTGATCTACTAGCTCAAAGAGGGAGATAAAAGTATGCAGGTTGTAAATTAATTGTACGGACCTTCACCAGTCCACATTTTTCTATCTTCCTGACTCTTCCGAATAACCTTCAAAAGCAAGAACCTACAACATAAACCACTTTTAGTCTACATCCTGTCATTCCTCTTTTCAACAGAATCCTCCTTTTACATATGAAATGATTATATATTTTCAAAATTTTGAAAGAAATTCTAGTTAAGAAAATTGCCCAGATGGTCTATCTCTACCCCAAGAACAGTTCTGTTATTTTATCTTTCTTTTTTCCCCTTAAAATGAGAAAGGGGTGAACCACAACCCCCTCCCCTTTAAAAACTTAATTCAACAAGCCTAAATCCTAGCTAAATGGGATCAACGATATGAATCCTTTTCACTAATCAACTGTATGAAGGGTCATATCCACCGTTAAATCCTTCGCACACATGACCCTTCTCACCATCTCTAACTACATTGTTTTGGGCCTTCCTCTTGTCCTTTCAGAACATTCAACTTGAATCAAGTCACCCTTCCATTCTATTGCATTCCTAGGTCTTTATTGCACATAGCCAAACCACTTTGGACAATGTTCCTGTAAGTTTGCAAGAGAGAATAATAGTTGTATTAACAACTAACAAAGATACAAGAGAAATAATATATAGGCTAATCTCAATATTAAGAAAAGACTAAAACAAAATAAACTACCCTTAATTATACATCTCACCCTCCCTAAACTCATGATGCAAACCCAAAGAGCATGGAGAATTTGTCAAGTAGAAGCCGAAAACAAGCAGAAGTGTGAGTCTTGGTGAAGAAATCCACAATTTGCATAGAAGAAGAGAAAAGGCATATAGGGAGTAACCAGGATATGTTGACGAACAAAATGACAACCAATCCCAATATACTTCAACTATTCGTGAAAAACAAAGTAATTGGCAATCTAAATAGCACTCTTGTTATCACACTAGAACAGTATTGGAGAGGAAATAGAGATACCGAAATCAGTTAAGAGCCAATGAAGCCAAACAACTTCAATAGTAGCCTGACCCATGATACGATATTTAGCCTTGGTTGAAGAGCAAGCAACAACCCACTCTTTCTTGCTTTTCCAAGAAATAAGAGGATCATCAAGGAAACACAAAAATCAATAGTTGACTTGCGATTATCAATGAGTTGAGCATGATGGCTGAGAAAAAACAACCTTACCCAAGAAATACCGAAGAGAATCCAAATCCTTCGTCTCAAAATATTGGAAAAACTGTGTTTCACCTCACCAATAGCAGTAGAGTCAAAGCCGGTAATAATCATACTATCCATATACAAAAGAAGAACCAAACACTAAGAAGTACAGCAAGGAAGAGAGCAAAATCGTGAGCACTAGGATGAAAACCAAACTGAGTAACAGCCGACTAAAAGCGCTCATACAAAGCACGAGGAGATTGCTTCAACCTATAAAAAGCACGACACAAATGACAAATATGGCTTTAAGGATCAGGAAGTCCCATAAAGAAGAAGCATATAAATCTTTTCAGTTAGATGGCCATCTAAGAATGCATTCTTGATATCAAGTTGAAAAAGTGGCCCCTAACAAATTGTAGGAAAACAGATCAAAGTACCAACTGCAATCATTTTAGTAACAAGAGCAAATGTCTCCTCATAATCAATCCTATCTCCTGTGAAACTCCTTCTGCAACATGGCAAGCTTTATAGCGCTCGAGAGAGCCATCAGAGTATGTCTCCATCTTATAGACCCATTTACAAACAATAAGATTCTTACATGTAGGTAATGGAACCAACTTCCATGTACCAGTCTCATCAAGAGTATTCAACTCATCTTATATTGCATAAGCCAATTGGAATAAGTCCAGGCTTCTTCATATGAGTGAGGTTTAAAATAAGAATGAATGGCAGTGAGAAAAGAACGATGAGAAGGAAAAAAATATATAGATATTAGATGATTCGAGTCTTATTGAAGGAGTGTTGGAACGTACAGGATAACTCCATTCAGGAATGGTTGTATCCAAAATTAGTATAATTGAGACGTCTGAGCTAGTGCATATAGAGTATAGAGACTAAGGAGACAGAGTAGTCATGCAAGAACAACGGAAAAAGAAGGAAAACCTCTTTGGAAAGAATAGGGATATACTAAATCCTCTTAGTAGACATGAGCAACTTTGGATGAGAGAGTGAAATAAGGAAGACGTTCAAGCAAAACAACATGATGGGGACAAATACAGCTTTTTGCACACAGGATCATAACATCGATACCTTTTCTGGTTAAAACCATAGCCCAAGAAAACACACAAAATTGATCATGCACTCAGCTTAGTCTCATCAAGAGTATTCAACTCATCTTATATTGCACTAAGCCAATTGAAATAAGTCCAGGCTTCTTCATATGAGTGAGGTTTAAAATAAAAATGAATGGCAGTGAGAAAAGAACAATGAGAAGAAAAAAAAAATATAGATATTAGATGATTCGAGTCTTATTGAAGAAGTGTTGGAACGTACAGGATAACTCCATTCAGGAATGGTTGTATCCAAAATTAGTATAATTGGGATGTCTGAGCAAGTGCATATAGAGTATAGACTAAGGAGACAGAGTAGTCATGCAAGAACAAACCAAGGAAAAAGAAGGAAAACCTCTTTGGAAAGAATAGGGATATACTAAATCCTCTTAGTAGACATGAGCAACTTTGGATGGGATAGTGAAATAAGGAAGACGTTCAAGCAAAACAACATGATGGGGACAAATACAGCTTTTTGCACACAGGATCATAACATCAATACCTTTTCTGGTTAAAACCATAGCCCAAGAAAACACAGAAAATAGATCATGCACTCAGCTTAGTACATTCCTGTTTAGGAAAAAAAGCAAACAAAGCATACAGATCCAAACACCTGTAATAAAGAGTAAGTAGAAGCTAGCTGCTAGCCAAACAATTTTTCACAGAGAAACCCGGAGAGAAGAGTAGGCATACGATTAAGAACATTAATGACAATGACAGCCGCCTCATCCTAGAAGACAAACAGCATGTAAAGGGAAGGAGAACAAACGAGCAGTTTCAATGATATGTACATGTTTCCTTTCAGCAACACCATTCTAGGCGGGAGTTTTAGAACAAGAAGATTAATGAATGGTGCCAAGAGTACTCAAGAACACAATAAATTCAATAACGAGTACTCGTCGCACAAATCATAGCGAAGAACCTTAATTGTGGTAGAAAACTAAGTCTGGAACATATAATGACTATAATCATCAATAAAAACACAAATAATAATAATAATAATAAACCAGAAATAACTATAATCAATAAATGCAATAGAACGCTTAACTTACCTAACATGAGATACAACCAACAGAAATGACTATAATCAACAACAACAACAACAATAACAATAATAATAATAATAATAATAATTTTGGACATCTAAGGTGATTTAGTATTTCTCCTGCTCTATCATTAATAGTATTAGGATCTCGTATGAAATGTTTTAATAAAGTATAAATTAAATTATTAACTTCATTTGGTATGCCTTGTCCATATTGATCTCTAATTTATTGTCCATTATCGTCAAATTTAACAGAATTTGTAATTGCTAATTTATCTATTTCTGGCATATAGTGATCCCACCAGCCTTTCACCTATCCTGTGAATGCTATTATTAACATATTTAAAGCTGCTAGTTCTGTTAACTTATTCTGTGTTTCTTATATGCTGTAGCAACCATCATCATTTCTTAACATAAATGAATTATTTAATATTTTACCATACCATCAATATTCCATTCATAAATTGAACTTCCATTGTATTTACTTTGCACATAATATGGTCTTTCTTAAAAATGTATGTCTATTGGAGTTGGTCGGGCATAATAATTTCTATTGGTTGGTCTATTATTTTAACTAATTTTAGAGTTGATTTCTAATTCTTTAGGGTGTATATTATTCCTTCAAATTGGGGCTATAGTTTTAGATTAGACTCAATCACCCAAAAGAAAAAGACACAGCTGAAGTTTCTAGTTCTCCTCATTATCTCCGGCAAAAGGAAGATGGTTGCTATGGTCTAGAATTTTTCTCTCAAGCTTAAAGCCGTAGTTTTGTTTACGCCCTTGCTTACGTTCCAGTATCAAGAAATGGGATAAGATTTACTTTTTACTTTCCCGCTCAAGTGATAAGATTTACACTTTCAAGCTCAAGCCTAACTGTAAAGGATTCCATATATTTGAAGCATCAGACAAAATTGGTAGCGGTATAGCAATATGATTCACCAAACAAGTATTACTGTATCTAGCAACTTTATGTCAAATAAAAATATAAAAATAAAAAAAAGGTTGTGAATAGGCTAAGTGGAGTACATTAAGTAGTCAAAAGAGATAAGAATGCAATTGAATTCTAGCTAGAAAATAAAAAGACAAACCTATGTACTTAGGATGACAAAAGGTACAAATCATGTGAAAAATAAAGTAGTTTACTTTAGTTGTAGTGGAAAAATGTGTAATTCTAGATGACCCGGGATGGCCTATTTAAGTGATACCCCCAACTTGTGAAAGGCATCACTTATTTAATCATTCTCTTGTCTTTCTTCTTTCTCCATCCATCTTGTAAACTCTCAGTTGTATGCCCCTCCCCAGATATCCTGTTTTGTATTCCCCAGATCCTGTTGCAAGTATTTTCTAATTAATAATGTCTTTATCTTTTCAAGTATTTTCAATTAATTGTAATAATGCTTTATTATGTTATATTATTGATATTAAATTAAATTTAAATAGTATATGAAAATTAGTAATTAATCCATATGATAGATCTACAAATATCATTTATCCACAAAGATTTACAGACTATATATTATTATTAGATTTTAATATGCCTCTCCATTTTAATGTTTATTCTTCCGGTATAATTTTTAGAAATTGCATAGTTCCAGATTTTTATATTTATATTAATTTAAATAATAGATTAGTATGTTTTTTGAAATTGTGTCCAGCTGCTCATTTTATTGAAGTTTTATTTATTTAAGCTTCCATTTTATTACCTCTATTTACTTTCATGGGCTCTTTTGGTATCGGAGCCAAGTTGGGTAAAGAAATTAGATTTAAATAATATATTTATTATCTACAAGGTAGATTGATCTGATTTCAAATTGGTCTCTCTATTGTGCCTAGAGCCCTATTTAGTCCTATTAGGCTAAGAGGTCACCGTCAAGGGATTTTTGGGTTGGCGAACAGTCAGTCTCTGAAACTTCAATCTCTGTGAGCAAGATGATAAATAGATTATTTGGATCTATTTCTGACTCAACTAAGACTCAAAAATCCAATAGACTTAGCAGTAGTAATAGTAGTAATGAAATTGAAGCCAGTAATAGTGTAGCAGGTAGTTGTTCATCTACAAATCAAGATACCACCATTATTAATAAGAAACACGAAATCTATGTAAATATAGAGAAAAATTTAGCTAATTGGAACATACATAAGCAGCTGGACAGAATTTCAAAACACATACTAATCTAATATTTAAATTAATATAAATATAAAAATCTGGAACCATGCAATTTCTAAAAAATATACAAGGAGGATAAACATTAAAATGGAGAGGCATATTAAAATCTAATAATAATATAGTCTGTAAATCTTTGTGGGTAAATAATATTTATAGATCTATCATATGGATTAATTACTAATTTACATATACTATTTATAATTTAATTTAATATCAATAATATAACATAATAAAGCATTCTTACAATTAATTGACAATACTTCAAAAGATACAGACATATTATTAATTAGAAAATACTTATGAGGGGAATACAAAACAGAAGATCTGGGGAATACAACTGAGAAATTAAAGATGAACGGAGAAAGAAGAAAGACAAAAGAATGATCAAATAAGTGATGCCTTCCACAAGTTGGGGCTATCACTTAAATAGGCCATCCCGAACCATCTAGAATTACACATTTTTCCACTACAACTAAAGTAAACTACTTTATTTTTTACATGATTTGTACCTTTTGTCATCCTAAGTACATAGGCTTGTCTTTTTTTCTCTAGCTAGAAATTCAATTGCAGTCTTAACTCTTCTGACTACTTTATGTACTCCACTTTGCATATTCACAACTTTTTATTTTCTTTTCTTTCTTTTTATTTGACATAAAGTTGATAGATACAGTAACACTTGTCTGGTGAATCATACTGTTATACTGCTACCAATTTTGTCTAATGCTTCAAATATTTGGAATCTTCTATAGTAATGCTTGAGCCGGAAAGAGTAAATCTTATCACTTGAGAGGGAAAGTAAAAAGTAAATCTTAACCTACATCTCGATACTGAAACGTAAGCAATGACGTAAACAAAACTACAGCTTTAAGCTCGGGAGAAAAATTCTAGACCATAGCAATCATCTTCATTTTTCTGGAGATGAATAAGTTAAACTAGAAACTTCAGCTGTCTTCTTCTTCTAGTGATACTAATACTAATAATACTAATACTAATACTAATAATAAGGGAATTTTACGGTAATGGAACTGGGTTTCCACTATTTATGTCAATGGACCTATGGGAATTTTTTTTGGACGAAAATACCCTCCTAATGGTCAAAAAAATTGAAAATTATTCAAATTTTTTTCATAATCCCCATCATAACATGTAATCCCCAAAGATTACATATAATCCCCAATCACCACATTAACAAATAATCCCCATACTAATACATAATCCCCAATCCCCAACTGCGTATAGAATAATAGAATCCCTAGCTTTACTAATAATCCTCAATCCCCAATAGGTCATTATATTGCCTTTGTGAGTGAAATCCGTTGACGTTAATGTCACATCAATATTTTAAAATTGTAAAAAAAGTTAAACATATAATCCCCACAACAACAAATAATCCCCAATCCCCATACTACATATAATACCCAGTATTGCACATAATCCCCAATCCCCATTCATTATTACACTTTGTCATGTCAAGTCAGTTGACTTTAATGCCACATCAATATTTTTAAATTGTGAAAAATGTTTAACATATAATCCCC
>JAESVK010071834.1:0-22575 GCA_017140935.1 Hamamelis virginiana
CATACCCTGATTTTAGTGGACTTACTTTATAGCAAATCACTTGTGCTAATAATTTCAGTCACTTAGAAGTACCCTGGAAAATTTAAATGGAGAGAAAAAGTACAGAGAAGCAAAGGAATAAAAGAGATAAAATAAATCACTCCCAAGCTGAGACTATAGCTTTGTTGTTTTACTCATACAAGCATGCAGGAATCAATCCTAAATCATAGATAATCAGAGTCACAGTCATCACAACTGACTATGACACTTGGAATTTCCTGAAATGGCAAAGAAAGATTATGGCAGCTATTGGGGAAGATATAAAACTTATGCTTCTTTCATAATTTTCCTAGCTTTTAACTATTTAAAGTTGAAAGATTTATATATTATTTGGTTGAGAAAATATGAAATTTTAATCCTTACACAGAAAAAAGAAAATGATCTATTGGCTGCGATTTTTTTACTTCTTTTTCAAATGCGATTGACTTGAAATTCCTTTTCAAGATTAAGAGGAAAACAGTAATGTCAAAATGCATATAGATTGGCTCCAAGTTTCTTATCGTTACTACGTAGACCAATCCATAAATCTAAACAGCACAAGAAAGGCCAAAGGGATTAAAAGAAGTTTGATCTGCTCCTTCTTTTCAGAAAATTTTAGAAGAACTGAATCACTATATACGTAAATAAAAGAGACAATACAAAAAAGAAAAGGAGTTCCTACAATTTTCTCTAACACTACAGAAAGCAGCAGCATCATATAAATCATCCCAATCAGATAATTATCAGATCCCCTGTCCACACCCCACCCCAAAACAAAAACAAAAGCAAAAGCCAAAAAAAAAAAAAAAAAAAAAGCTTCTTGCCAATAATTGCAGATGCAATCTATGGTTGTCTATTTTACCCAGTTGTTTATCAAGAAGAACAAAATTGACTTAATAAAGAAAAGCACGATAAAGGCTAAAGGAATTAAAAGAAGTTTGATCTGCTACTTTTTTTCAGAATTTTTTTTAAAAAAAACCGAATCACTATATACCTAACAATATATGTCCTCGCCTTGGACATATGTCCGTGATGGCAATAATGGCTGGCTGCCGGCGGGCATCCTCACCGGAGTGACAGTCGACGCTGGGGAGGATCGAGGAAGGTAGAGAGAGCACGAAATCATTGCGGGTGAGTAGACTCTTTGCTCGCTGGCGAGTATGGCTGTGTCTACCGGTGACGGTGAGAGGCAGTAGATGGAAATAGAGAGAGAGAGAGAGAGAGAGGAAGGCAGAGAGTCTCGTGATGAAGATGGGGCGTGGGCATAGAGAGAGAGATTGGATGAGAGTGGATTGCTTTAATTATACTTAAGTCAATTTTTATTATTGCCCTGGATTGAGTTTGATCCAACAGTTGATGATGGATGTTATTTAGGGGTCTCAAAATAGGGTGTTAGGTGAACCCATCCCCCATACATATATATATATATATATATATATATATTACTTGTTTAAGTGCTTGAAGTTGATCAATTTTCTTTTTTCTTGCTGGGTTGCAATTTTCCTTTTTTTTTTTTTAAATGCTTGAAGTTCCTTAAATCAATATTTTATACTTGTTTAAGTTGATCAATTTGGGAAAAAAACATTATAAGTATAATAAATAAAAAAATTACATTCTTTGATCAGCTCCATTTCATAAATAAACTTATGAAGATAGTTTGAATCACAACCCACTCAACCTGTCTAATCCGATGGTTCGAAATTGCCAAGAAATTCAACTAACCCGCCGATTTATAAAAATAATGGTTTAGCAGCAGTAAAGAAATTTGATGCCCGCCAAGAATGGGTTGGTTGGTGGTTTTACTACAAACTCGCTCCCAACCGACTCGTGCACACCCCTAATAAAATATAAAGCATAGCCAAATCTAAAGACTTAAATATCAGTAATGACAGATATATTGATGGTCCCAAAACACTGATATATCAACGAATATATCGATCTTATCAGAAATATTGATATTAATTTAAAGATATAATGGATATTATTAGTTAAACATGGATCTTTTTAGTGAAACTCTACAAAACAGTGAATTAAACTAATACACAATTTAGAATCAAATTATTGCAACTTAAATGTATATAAGACAAGTTTATGTTGTGCAGCGTAAAATAAAGTGTGTTGTATTGGGTCAAATAAATTACAAATTCTACATGGGAATGTCACATAACATTAGAAATGTATAATATATATCATTTACACAATAATAAATGAATAAATTAATAAGTTTGTATAGAAATATCAGTACTCGGTACCACATAGAGTTCCTAGAGTTCTTAGGTGGCTCAAAACTATCCACATGAAATGATTACTTAAATGCTATAAGTAAAAAATGGGATGTTTATAGCGGGAGCCTTCCCTTTGCCTTTGGAAGAAGAACCCCCACGGCTTGACCCTTCACCTCCTTCCACGGAGTTGAAAACCACAAAAATCCAAAGAAACCCCATGGAAATCATACACAAACGCCATAAAGAAGAAGCCATAGTGAAGAACAAGGCTTGGATTTGCAAGAAAAGTGGGTAAAAATCTTTAAACTGAAAACCCTAGTTGAACCAAGCTCGAAACTCAATGAAAAATGATGAAGAAATAAAGACAAATGGCCAGAATAAAACCCTTAAAAGCCCTAAAAATTGCGGCTCGATTGATCTGGAAAAATTCTGAATCGATCCAATTTCCTTGGATTGTTTTTCAATTTCGATCGATCCAAATATTTTGTGAATTGATTCAAAAAGAATAGTCCAGAATCTTGAAAATGACCACCTTAATTAGATTGATCTAAAGAAACCTTGGATTGATCCAAAAACCATTAAAACAGATTTCGAAAAGTTTTTCTATAAAACTTCATTAACAACTTTTAAAAAGCTAAACAACTTTTAAAACTTAGAAACTTACAAAGAAAATCATTTTGTCAAGAATTTCAAACACAATGCTAAATGATTGTTTTTGAATAAATTATAAACAAGTAATCTTTAATCAAAATCAAAATTCAATAGCATTCACTTGAATTGATATAAATTGCAGTGCTCACTTATAAATGCATTGACTCAAATTATATTTCCAAACTCACTTGAGGTGTGTGTGTGAAAAGTCAAAATAATCATATGTCAAGAAAAGACATTTCTAATTCATAAATCATGACAAAAGTAATATTCAATAAACACTAAATATTTTACTCATGATAATTCAAACCAATTAGAGCCCAATAAAACAAAATCTTTACACGTCAAAAAGTAAGTAAACAAGAAGATGGAGAGACAAGAAATGGAAAGATACTCATCAATAGCCGACCAATCTTATCTTTTTCATTTCTTTTTCTTTTTCTTTTTCTCTAACATTTTCATGATTGAAACAAATTCTTGATTGTAATCTTTTTCTACACATTTTGACATACATTTTCAAGTCCATTTTGCCTATTGATAAAAAGATTTGAAGAAGGACCATACTTTCTTCCTTTATAAAGAATTACAAGATGTAAGATAAATACAAGAAATTTTTTGGCACAACAACTCCCAACATAGAGGAAGGCATGTAATCATAGGTCTATTAACATTTTCAAATCTCATGAGACATTGAATTACAATTTTTATAAAGATTTATAGAGAAAACTTTGTTGACAATGATATTTCCACTATGTGCAAATCAATGTCAAGTGAATTCAAAAGAAGAATTCAACCTATGCAAAATTAATTGATACTCCAATAAAGTCAATCAAGAAAATGGTATGCATTTAGTTTAAGATTTCAAGAAAACATACAATCATGTCAAGAATTCACAAAAATCATAAATAAGCAAGATATTTAAGAATTCAAGATAAAGTGAAATTCAAAAATCTTTTTGGAAATTTGAATATATGAGAAGAAAAAAAATTTCTCAAGATTCACTACAACAAAAATGACTTTTTATGGCATTTTCACAGCATTTTTTAAATGCCGCAACAAATGTCGTCTAGCCCAATGTCGTAGATAATATCATCTGCGGCATTTTAAAATGCCAAAAATACCTTAAATAGTAGCTTATGCGGCATTTTTAAAATGCTGTAAATAATATATTCATGACATTTATAAAACGCTGAAAATAAACTATTTAATGACATTAAAGAAATGCCGTGCAAAAGCTTTTTAAGATCATTTTAAATGCCATGATTAGTTTTTTAGGGCATTTATATAAATAGTGTGGATATAGCCTATAATAAACTTGTTTTCTTTTTCTCCACTTGTAATAACAAATATCATACTCCCTCCGTCCCGCAAAGATAGGCCTCTTTCTCAAAGCGCGCATATTAAGAAAACTCATTATGAATGGATTTGTCATCCTTTTACCTTGACTATTTCCAAAACTACCCTTCTTGGACTTTGGGATTGGGTAAAGTTAAAGAAGAATAAGGGTATTATAGTAAAGTTAAAAAAAGAATAAAGGGAAGTATGGGAAAGTTGAAAAAAATATACTTTGACTTTTCAAAGTGGCCTATTATTTTGGGACGGCCAAAAAAGGAAAGATGGCCTATCTTTGTGGGACGGAGGGAGTAATTTTTAAAACATACCATCATTACAATACTACTATACTTGTGCAAACAATAGGCATTTAACAAATGAAAGTTAATCAAATCCCAACTATACAAAGATTAAAACATTACATTGTTTAGTCCCACAAGTTAACCTCCAGGAGTTTAGCTAAAAACAAATATCTACAAAGGTCACAATTTTTTTTTTAAAAATCCACTAAGTTAGAAATGCTAAAGTTAAGTCCTTTTTGTTTGTCATATTTTGCTCCATTCTATAAATCTTTATACATGTTTGACATGCACATTATAAGATAGATTAGCATGAATGCAATAACATATAGACAAACATGAATATATTTGAAAAGAAATAAACTTGCTTTTTGAGATGAAAATTCGGCAGAATTTCGCCTATTTTTGCAATATTCCCAAATTTTACCTATCAAATTATGAGTTTATAACAATTCTATAATTATATTCAAGCAATATTACAATCAAATGGCGCCTCCCGCGCCTCCCATATTATCAGCAACTAACAATCATAAAGAGATGTATACTTTTAAGTTATATTTCTAACACATTTGAGTATATTGAATAAAAAAAATAGATTTATGAAATTGATCCCAACTATTTGAGATAAAGACTTTATTGATTTGAGTTGATTTCAGTGATTGATTTCCAACTACTTGACTTAACTCTTTAAGCATCACCAAAGTGTTTGCATCATCAAATTAGACTAAACTCGAAGGAGTATTAAACAATGATTAGGAAATGTTTTAGAGAGAGACTTGAAAGAAATGAATACCTTAAATATGCATTTACACAAAAAGGAACTGCATTTGTCACTGAGAAATCAACGGCAAAGGTAGGAACGAGATCAGCCTAGTAGAGAAACAAGTCAACATGAGCCGATCATTCTAATAGTTCTCTGCAAAATAAAGAGTTCTAAATAGATCGAGCAAAAAATATCTTCTTCCTTTTAATTTGATATTAAATAATCATCTCCAAATGCATTTATAGAATTTCAAGGAAAGAATTTAAAAAAAAAAAAAGAAAAAGAAAAATCAACTTCAACATAATCTCAGTACCCAAACAATAAGCTTTCGTTTCAGAAAAAGGAAGCTGTCATTGAAATTCTATAAATACATTTGGAGATGATTGTTTAATATCAAAAAGGAAGAAGTTGTGATCATACCTCAGCTTCTAAAATATGTAATCAAGGTCTGACGTAAATGTTCTTAAATAAGAAATGGGTCAAAGGGTATTAATGTGAGCATCATACAACACTATTTTAGGAAGCTCGTACTTGGTATATCTTAGACAAGATTCCATTCAATGATACAGGAAACAATAAGTTACCTTGCCTAGTTTAGTAAGTATGGGAGGCACCACTTCATAAAGCTTTGAAATCTGTAAAGTGAAAGTTGATTTATCTCATCAATGAATAAGATTACAGGCACTCCCTTGTCATGTAATCAGGGTTCAAGTGATAACTAGCTGGACTAGCGGATCATTAGGTAAGTGCTTCATTGCAAATTCTCTCTGGCACGTGTATCTTCAGTCTGTTTTACACAAAACTCCATGCCCAAATCTAGGAACAACCAGCAAATTCAAAGCAGAAAGAATGAGAAATTAGAAGCAAAACCATTAACAACTTATCAAACTAAAGCTTCCAATGGGGTTCAAAACATGATTCAGATAGTCACCACACTGGGTTAAGCGAAAAGCCCAATCTTGGCTGCAATCAGTAAGAAAAGTGACCAAGAAACAAAGAAACAGGCTTAAGTCACTACTTAAGCGACTGTCAACAAAGTTATCAACAGATTTGCATGAGTTTTTTTACTATCAACAATGATACTTAAAATTTTGTGACATGAACTTGATGTTAGGTAACTGAAGCGACAGAGCAAAGATATAAAACATCATATTATCAAAAACATAAAGAGGGTCAATTAGTATTTCCTTCATTTAATATTCCGAGTATGCAAAAATAATTGTTCCCGAGTTTAAAATAGTCTTAGATTAATATAGATATGTAAATTTTAGCACTGCAGAACTAATTAAACAATCCTTGTTTTGGAGATATTACAAATTGCCCTCATTAAGAAGAAAAAATATTGGAATAGTTTAAATCTGTTAAGGCATTGATATCCTTTCCAAACAAGACAACATCCAATAGAATAGGTGCGACTCTGACAGAAACCAGACTTGAAAACTGCAACAGATCAAAAGAATAAAACGAACTTGAGAAAACTGCAGTTGATGGCCCAAAACTTCGAACAAAATTGCTGATGTGTGAGGAGAATTTAACCTGAAAGTTGCTGATGTGTGAGATTGGATGATCGGAGCTGACGGTGACAGCGACGGCGACGACGACAATGTCCTTTGCGCGGAGGATCGCAGCGGCAAAGAAAAAAAGAGAGTAATGGGAATCGGTGAGATTAAGAGGGAATTGGGGTTGTGGGAAGAGATCGGGCCTAATTGGGAGCCTCGAAATTTTCCTCGAAATTTTTTTAAATAGTAATCGCTATAAAAGTAAAACCCAGCCAAATTGTTACAGTGATTTTCAAAACAAATATAGATAAGTACAAGGATGACACACTGTAAATGCAACATGAGAATTCAATCCTATACTTAATATAACTAGTTTAATGCCTTTTCGGACATGAGGTAATATATAGTCATTTCGACATGTGGTAGTTTATTAGTTCAGAGAGAATCCATTAAACATCACCTCATAACAATCACGAGATGTCATCTTTCCTTCAAGAACACATTTCCCTTTGTTACACAACACACAACATGTATTCTTGGTAAAACAAACATCATAGCCATTATCACATAAGTGACTAATGCTATTCAAATTAACTTGAAGACCATCCACATATAAAACATTTTCAAGCTTTGAAAAATTTGGTAACTCAACACTTCCTTTTCCTAATATATTTGATTTCAAACCATTTCCAAAAGAAACAATATCACCTTCACATTCCTCAAAAGATGCAAACATAGACATATCCCCAGTCATGTGCCGAGAACATCTACCATCAAGATACCAAAGTTTACATTCATTTGATTTCAAGGATGTGTGACTAATCAAACATTTGTTATTTTCTTTTCTCACCTAAACTTTCTTGACAATCTTAGTCTTGTTCTCCTTGACCTTCCTAGATTCTATCAATTGATTAGATTCTACTTTAGAGCTAAGCCAATCTTAGTTCTTGGAAATCTTCTAACCATAGGAAACATTTGAGCTTTGTCAAGATGAAAACAATTAGGTCTTATGTGACCCAATTTGCCACAATTATGACATGTGGGAACAAATTGCTTAGCTTGCCTCTTGTTCATTAGCTTGTAGCAATTAGGTCTAGTGTGACTTACAACCCCACAATGATGACATTTCACTTGCTTAACATTCAAATTTCAAGATTTCCTTCTTTGATTTCTATCTAGTTTAGGACACTTAGGTCTCAAATGACCTTTTACACCACACAAATGACACACAAGTTCATTCCTAGAAACTCTTGTCTTAACATTCACTTTTGTCTCATTCTCAAGAGACATTTGAGAAGAAGGAATAGCTTTAGTGCCCGATGAAAATGGGTCACTAGTATTTCCTGTATAACCAAGTCCAGACTTAACTTATCACTAAAAGACTTTCCAATATTCAAAATATGGTCAAGTTTTTTGCTTCCATTTAAAAGTCTTAACATGGTCTCCCTAGAAGTCTCTAATTCTTTCTCCAGGCTTCTCACTTTGAGACTTAGGCTAGACTTAGCCTCACATTCAAACTTGAGTTTCGATTCAAGACTCTTAATCTCATTTTGATTATCAACAATTTTCAACACAAAAACATCATTATCATTTTTCAAACAAACAAACTTATCATGTTGTTATATGGAGAATTAGATGAATTGGGATTATGCTTCTGTCTACCATCAGAATTGATGCAATGGATGTAAAAAGATGTTGCGGAAGAACATAGATTGCAGTATAAGAGATATTGCGGAATAATAAAAATAGCATGACACAACAGTTGATGAAAATGACATGACACAATAGTGAAAAGGTTTGCATATATGGCTTATGTAGTAAAATAAATTGCGAAATGATTGATGACTTGCGAGGCGAAGTAATTGATGGCTTGTGGTGTAATTGTGGATTTGTAATATTTATGGACTTTTATGTAATTTTACCCACGTGTCACTATTTTATTTATGTATATGTTTAATTGTCGTGGGATAACAGAAATGTAACTGGAACTGAAATTATGTTAAGGAATTTCAGTCTATAAATAGAGTGAATGTAGATGTAAAAAGGGAGAGAAGATTTATTTTATTTTATTTTTTTGTAAAGATTTTCCTGAGAGATGAGTCATGTATTCTAGTGAAAGAAAGAAATGAGAATTTGGAGAGAAAGCTGCATGTGATTCGTTTTCTAGCAAGCTCTGTAAGTGTAATTTTTCTTCATTATCAATAAAATTTACTCATTATTGATTGCAATTCAAGTGAAATCCATCTAAAGCATCGACCAATGATAGATATATATCTGCAAGATATATGTTTATTGCTTGCCAAATTTCGGTTCATGTGCTCATCCCAAGCGTAGGATGTAATGACGTTGCAAGCATAGTCATGGGAGTCCTATGGTCATTTTCCACAGGGATTGGAAATTATAGCTAGTCCTAAAGGGCCTTAGGGATTTCAAACCAAAGAATTGTATGCAATTAATGTAAAATGATTTTGAGAGTATGTGATGGGTTGTTTAAAACTAATGAAAACACAATTTAGATTAAAAGCTATAAATTTAAAGATGTTGGATTCTAAAGTTTCATTCCATAGCGATTTATGGTTTCTCAAAGCTATCTCAGTCAAGAATCCATTGAAGAATGGTCTCGATTGGAGGATATGTCGATAAAAGTTCAAGTACAAATCAAAGTTGTCTCGATCAAAAATCCATTGAAAAATGATCTTGATCGGAAGATAATTCCTTCTAAGTCCAATTACAATCCATAAAATGATAGATTAAGGCTAAATCCTCTCATGAGGATTTTTACAAAAACTTGGAGTGCATTATATCCAAGCACCATTTGTGCCAAGCATAGCTTATCTACAAATGGTCAAAAACTTACAAAACCAAGAGATTTCTAAATAGAGAGAATATTAACATTAATCTATAAACATTTAAATCACAATGATGCAAGATGAGAAAATCATGAACCCCTTGAATTGGAATGAAAATCTACCTTAGAACCCAACCTTGAATGTTTAGCTAGACATGAAAATTAATAAAAGCGAGAGATTGATAAAAGAAAACACAATTTAATGAAGAGCAAATAGAAATTAAGTAATAACTTGAATTAAAATGCAGTTAAAGTAAATGTTTAACAATTCATGAAGTAAATAATAAAAGAACTAAAGCAATTAAGATGAAATAATGTAATGAAAACATAAACTAAGCCTAACTATTCTACTCCTAGAGAGAGAAACTAAATCTAACCTAAAACTAGAGAGAAAAATGGAGGAAAGGAGGTAGAGGTAGAGAGAGAAAATCCAAGTCAAAATCACCTTTAAATAGGTCTTACATGTATAACCTAAAAAGGCTATGAAAAGACTCAAATACCCCCCTACAATATCTAAAATTAAAATTGAAAAATAGTTGTCTCGGGTAAGGGCTACCGATAGCCTTGAAAATGGGCTATTGATAGCTGTTAGTTGCAGGTTCTGCAAAAATTGACAGCGGAGGGAGGCTATCAATAGCCTTGTATTTGGGCTATTGATAACTTTGACAAAAATGGGGCTATCGATAGCATTGGATTGATGGCTATCGATAGCCATGCTGTAACTTCACTTTTTCCTTCCCAATTGCTTTCTTTCTCTTCAATTGCACTTGAATTCCTTTCCAAGCATCAAGGTGAGTCTCCCAACTTGCTCACTTATCATGAATAGCTATTTACCTTTCCTTGAGCATCAAATTAACATGAAAAACCTACAAAGATTAAAATTAACAATATATCAAAAACTATTAAAAGAGTAAGATATAATAAGAATACAAATATAACCAAAATGGGCTATAAAGCCATGTTAAAAGTGCATGGTTGTATAGCAATCATTTATCATTGGAAAAACAGTTTCCTTAACCCAATTATTCATCCTGGTTGGAGGTCACCTTCCATGGAAGTGGAAGTAGTCGTGATAGCTAGGGCTATTTTCATTGTTCCTTCCATGGTTCAACAATTTAAGAGGTGACAAAAATGGCGCCGTTGCAAGGGACTGTTCGCTTCGATGTTTTGGATGGATCTTATATGTTCTTCAGTTTTATTTTTGCATCATTACTTCTTGGATTCTCTTTGTTTATAATGAATTTTTTTTTATTGCTCAATGATACTCTGTTTTTCATGTTTTCGCATAATTTTCTCTCTTTTCCTTGTTATTTATTATAATTCTTTCTTTTCTCATTGATTCGCATTTTGTCCTATGTTTTGTTCTATTTTCTTCATATTGTTATGTTCATTTAGTTATGAATCACTACTACAATAATAGTCAAAGAAGACAGTCTAAAGAAGACAGTTTTGAAAACTGTCTTTAAAATTTAAAAAAGAAGACAACTTTTATGAACTGTCTTCTCTATAAAATATTTAAGGACAGCTATTTGTAAACTGTCTTTGATAGCTTATTTTAGAAGACAGCTTAATTTAGGAGGGGTTTATACATATATATATTTTTTTGGGACTGAAGTAAAATGACGCCGTTTTGCTCAAAACTAAACTCTCCACTGCCTGATCACCGTTTGATATGCATCATCGACCTCTCCCTCCCTCGATCGATCTCAAAGCGAATGTATACCCAGCTCGATCTCCAATCAGCTGTTGGCGCGCGCGCTCGGTTTGGGTTTCCCTCCAAAACCCCTCTCGAAACCCTAGCTAGCAGCACGTCTAATTGCTCCATCCTCTGCACTTGTCGATCGAAACCCTAGCCTAGCCATCTCCTTCCATCTTCACCGGTCCTCACCAAACCCTAGGCCATTATCTGCTCTGGTCATCACTGTACATCGTCCATCTATCTGCTCCAGTCATCCCCGTCCATCTATCTGCTCATTGAACGGTGATATTATTGTAAACCCCAAATGGCGGTATATGGTCCTGTATATGGTCAAGCTTCACTCAAACGGCGGGTGAATAGATGTTGAAACCCCCATTGTTTGAACTCCGACCATACACCGGCAAGTTTGAGCACACTCCTTCTGTTTGAGTTCCGGCCATATCCTTCTTCTACCTCTGTAATGGATTCTAGGTTTTTTTATAGGGACATCTGAACTGATTTGCACAATTTCATACCCTTAGATAAACTGTCAAGGGGCATCATTCCATGAGAAGAACGCATTGGATGATTTTATAACCATACACGGTTGATTTTATTTTGAGGTATGTATGTATTTTTTTTTCCAAGAAGTTTCCAGATGTGTATATATGGTTGAACGAATGGGTATTGGCTGCTATGTTTTTCCAATTTCCTCTAACAATGAAATAGAGGGCTTAAAGTTGTATATGTATATGTGTGTATATATTGTATATGTGGGTATATATATATCTGCTCTGTTTTTGTGTATATATGTGTGTATATATTTGTAAACCCCAAATAATATATGGCTTAGAGGAATCATAAATTTAATTTGAATGCTATAATGGTAAACTAGATGTGATATTTGTAAATGTCTCCTCTGATTTTGTTGAGGCACGGATCCCTGGATTTGAAAGCTCCCTGTGGATTCCAGTATAGTTTCTCTAAATCTGTGTTTGCCAAATAATCTTGAACTGCATTAGTTGTAATCAGGTCCAAACTGTGGAGGAACAAGTCAGGGCTGCAGCTGAGCACAAACTGGGGGTTGCTAATCAGAGTATTACTGCTGGTTTCTTTGACAATAACACAAGGTAAATTGGAATACTTTGTTGAGCTAAAGATTACTATAGATTTCCAAGCAGTTTCAAAATACCTTTGACTTCTGCTGAAAAAAAAATTTAATTCTATTACAGTGCTGAGGATCGAAGGGAATACTTGGAGTCCCTCCTCCGGGAGTCTAAGAAAGAGGAAGCCTCGCTTGTTTTAGATGATGATGCTCTAAACGATCTGTTAGCCCGCAGGTAGATCTTGTTTGGTGTTTAACATTATTTATCAGTCTGCATACTATTTTCTTGTGACTGATTACTCACACCAAGACAGTGGGAATAGGCAGAAGTCATTCTTCTTGTTTATTGCATTTTAAAAACATGTTCAGAGTGGTTGAGAAAAGACATTTGGTTGGTTCAGCTGGAAATCTTCTAGAAGGATTCTCGAATAGATAAAGCTGTCTTCTGAATATTAAATTTATTAGTTTCTTAACACATGAGATCATTTCCCCAACTGTAATAACTTCATTTTTTAAATAAATTGAGAGAAAAAGAAAAGTTTAAAAATGGATTGAAAGTTAAGCAAATTTCACTATTTTGGTCTTGATATGAATCAAGTTTTATGTCTTTGGCTTGATGTCGGGAGGATTTAAGCTGATCTGGTCATTGCTGCAAGTTGAACATAAATATCAACAATTGTCTGTCTGGTTATATCTGCAATGTTTATTTTTCAATAATCAATATATATTTATTGAGAGAGAGAGAGAGAGAGAGAGCAGGTTTTGGTTGTCATTCACATGCTGCATGTATGTCACTCTATCTTTGTGACCCTTCTCCCTTTTCTCTTTTACATGGTGTGGACTAGAGGAATCCACCTTACTTTTCTTTTGGTAGGTAGTGACTAGTGAGCATCAATAAACCCTCACTAGAGGGGAAGGTTAAAAAAAAACCCAGCATGACCCACCAGGTTGTTGGCATTGTCCCTTATTTTATGGGCTATAATATGTACACATGATGATCGATGGCCACCCAAATTTTTATTCACATTATAACTCAATGGACCCACCATGTACCCTGCCTCTTAAGCGGAGGATCATGCTTGCTTGCATGCGTTAAAGTGGGGTTCCTTGCACTAATTTCAATTTAATTTTAGTTCATCAATGGCATGTTCACCTAGTGATATTTATTACTATTTATTTATTTTTTTTCATTTGGAAGATCTTGAATTGAGCATATGGAAATGCATCATTATCTATTTGTTAATATTGAGAGGCTCAGGATATATAAGTGTAATTCTATTATTTGAAAAAGAAAAGAAAAAAAAAAACGCTGCAGAATTTCATATAACTCTTTTAATATAAAATTAATATTATTTGCTTAATTAAGAAGATGTTTTGAAAATGAAAGAACACATTGAAACTACTTCTTACTATATATATATATATATATATATATATATATATATATATATATATATATATATATATAAACACTTTTATAACGAATTACTTGACTACTTAATGTAGGGGAGTTTGTACATTCTTGAATGGGATAGGACCCCCCACCCTTTAGTGAAGTGGTTTCGTAACTTAAGGTCTACGCTTCATGTGTTGTAGGTGTTTCTTCGAGTGTTTTCCGAGAATGGATAAACCCTTAGATAAATCTTGGATGGCAATGGATAGGAGACGGCGAGAATATGATGAGGGGGTTGACCAGTTCCTACGATTTGCCTTGCTCAATTCGAATGGTCATAACTTCGTGAGGTGTCCATGTTTGCAATGCATTAATTGTTACTGTTTACCTCCTGAAGAGATAAAAAATCATTTATTCCTACATGGAATTGATCAAAGATATCGAACATGGGTTTGGCATGGTGAGGAGTTGCCCAACACTACACCTGATGGTAGATATGCCAACGACGATGCTTGGCGCAACCTACCGGACGAATATAAGTTTGAAACCATTCCTGAGGAGGTGGAAATGGTTGCAGCTGCTCAGGAGCACTGCACATCCGACCCTTACAAGTTTAAGAGTCTGTTAGAAGATGCTGAGAAGCCATTGTATCCTGGTTGCACCAAATTTACAAAGCTCTCAGCAGTTGCAAGGCTATACAGGATGAAGGCTAGTAATGGCTTTTCTGATAAGAGTTTTAAAGAGCTTTTGGTGCTGCTAGCTGAAATGTTATCGGAGAACAATGAGTTGCCTGTATCTGTTTACGAGGCGAAGAAGACATTAAAAGCATTAGGTTTGGATTATGAGAAGATACATGCATGTCCCAATGATTGTATCCTTTACCGAAATGAGTATGCGGGGGCGACTGAATGTCCCACATGTCATAAATCTCGATGGAAAGATGATAAGCTTCCGACGGATAAGGGGAGTGGTGTCCCCGCAAAAGTCCTTTGGTACTTTCCGCCCATCCCACGGTTTAGGAGAATGTTTCAGACTGCACAAATAGCAAGAGACCTAACCTGGCACTATCATAATCGAAAAGTGGATGATCAATTACGCCACCCTGCAGACTCAGCGTCGTGGAAGCTAGTAGACCATACGTGGCCTGAATTTGGTTCTGAACCTCTCAATCTGCGTTTAGCTCTATCTGCGAATGGCATTAACCCACACAGTTCATACAACACCCCTTATAGTCGTTGGCCTGTCATTCTAGTTACATATAACCTACCACCATGGTTGTGCATGAAGAGAAAGTTCATGATGCTATCGTTGTTGATTTCCGGTCTTAAACAGCCGGAGATCGATATCGATGTATATTTGGCCCCACTGATTAATGATTTGAAACTCTTATGGGAGGTTGGTGTTGAAGTATATGATGCGTACCGAAAACAAATGTTTACTTTAAAAGCTGTACTGTTGTGGACAATCAATGACTTTCCAGCCTATGGAAATTTGAGCGGTTGCATCGTGAAGGAGTATAAGGCATGTCCAATATGTGGCCCAGACACAGACTCCGAGAGATTGACACGAGGTCATAAGCAATCGTATGCTGGCCACCGAAGGTGTCTTCCCGATGGACACTCATTTCGAGCAAAACGAAAGGCTTTTAATGGGAAGCCTGATTTTAGGGAACGACCAAGACCATTGAGTGGGGAGGAAACACTGCGTCAGGTTGAAGGGATAGTTCATGTCTGGGGAGATAAAGAAAGAAAACGAAAAGAGAAGAATAAGAAGAAGAATAAGGGTGACCATAAATGCTGGAATAAGAAGTCTATATTCTTTGAACTTGAATATTGGAAACACCTTCATCTCCGCCACAACCTTGATGTTATGCATATTGAGAAGAATGTCTGCGATAGCATTTTTGGTACACTTCTCAACATTCCTAACAAGACTAAGGATGGAGTAAGTGCTCGATTGGATTGGCTGAAGAGGGTTGACATGCCTGAACTGGCACCAGAGATTGTTGGGGAACGTACGTACTTACCTCCAGCATCCTTTACCTTGTCTAGGGATGAAAAGAGGACGGTATGCAAAACGTTGTTTGACTTGAAGGTCCCGGAGGGTTTCTCTTCGAACTTTAGAAATCTTGTCTCCATGGATGAATTAAAAATTATTGGTATGAAATCACATGACTGTCACATTCTAATGCAGCAACTTCTACCTGTCGCAATACGCTCAGTTTTGCCAACGAATGTCAGAGTTGCGATAACTAATTTTTGCCTCTTTTTTAAGAACATTTGTAGCAAAGTTGTGGATGTCACACTTTTACCTACAATTCAAAGGCAATTGGTTCTCACCCTTTGTGTGCTTGAGAAATATTTTCCACCATCCTTTTTTGACATAATGATTCACCTAACTGTACACTTGGTCAGGGAGGTACAATTATGTGGGCCTATACATTTTAGATGGATGTATCCATTTGAGCGATATATGAAAGTTCTGAAAGGGTATGTCAGAAATCGATATCGACCAGAGGGTTGTATCGCCGAATGTTACATCGCAGAAGAAGCCGTTGAGTTTTGCACTGATTACTTGTCAAATGTTGATCCAATTGGCATGCCAGTTCACAGGAATTTGTCCACATGTGACTTCGAAACTGGTCGTGCATTAGCGGGAGGTCAGCGTGTCATAGTAGATAGAACTATTTTGGAACAGGCCCATCGCTATATTTTGGCAAATACTTCTGTCGTTCAACCTTATGTCAAGTAAGAACCCTATTCCTTCCTGATTTGTGCACACACAACCTGTTATTTAATGCTTTCTATTTTAATTTGATAAGCATGTTCTACTTATTTGCTTTCGGTTAGGGAACACTTGGATTATTTGAGGCATCTTCATCCCCAAAAGTCAAAAAAAACAAAAATGGCTCCAAGAGGAGCACAACCGGACATTTATTTCATGGATTCGTAATAAGGTATTAAATCTATTAATACATGCTTTTACTTACTATAAAAAACAGTCAACAATAGGTAAATCGTAATTTGGCATTCCTTGTTACACAGGTTGAAGATATGTTAGGATCATCCAATCAAGTATCTCGTACATTGGAGCGGATAGCTCATGGGCCATTGAATGAAGTGCTAAAAGTTCATGGATATATCATCAAAGATTGTCGCTATCACACACACGATCGTGACAAATTACGGGTCAACCAAAACAGTGGAGTAAGCGTAGTTGCAAACTCAATGCATCTAGCAAGCGCAAAGGATAATAATCCAATATTTGCGGATGCATGTTATTACGGCATTATCACCGAGATATGGTTGTTAAATTATCACATGTTCGAGATTCCAGTTTTTAAGTGTGATTGGGTCGACATTAACAATGGAGTCAAAGTAGACAAACTAGGTTTCACATTAGTTCAGCTTAGTAAGATTGGTCACAGAAATGATCCTTTTATTTTAGCTTCTCAAGCTAAGCAAGTTTTTTATGTGAAAGACCAACTGAATGACATGTGGTCAGTTGTTCTATCAGCACCAGAGAATGAGTACTTGCTCAATGAGATGGAAGAAGAAGAGGTTAATGTTGGATGTGTGGAACGAATAGATGTTAACCAAGTATTGTCAGATAATGAGTACCTGAATATAATTGACCCCCCTGGGAGATCGTACCACCGAGATGGAGTTCAGGGAGTTTGGGTGGACGAGTAATACATGGAACACCAAATGTTATGTGAACTGAATATTCATTTTCATATATGTGGTTAAGCTACTTGTTAGCATTTTGTGCAAATTGTTATCTTTGTATTGCTTATATATATATGTCTTGTTTAAATCACTTATCATGCTGTAATGGTATTTTTGTATTACTTATTGCTATAACTAGTAGGCAGACTTGCCAACATTTTTGTTTTTGTTTTCTATATATTGTTCTTCCCCCACAGGTATCATGGAGGAAAATAGTAGTGAGGATGATATAAGCCCACCTCCTAGCCCAGTAAAAGAAAGGAAGAAGCGTGGTCCTACTAGACTAACACTGTCCTCTACCTCAAAAGGAAAGAAAGTGAAGAAAGTTATTCGATTCAACATAAAAGGACAACCTACTGGCAAATCTAGAGAGATCATATCCACTGATTGTGGGATGATATGCCGTTCATATGCTCCAATTAATTGTCAAAAGTGGAAAGATGTGCCTGCGAGTGTGAAAGCCAAAATGCGGGGTGTGATTAACGTAAGAATCCTATTGCAATATGATCATTTGTATATAGTTTATACCATTCTAAACTATATTATGTGTAACTGATAATATTAATTTGTTATCCCATTTGTAGTCCACTTATAAGTGCAAAACAAGAAAGAATTGGCAGGAAGTAGTGATGCGTTTGGTTGGGGGCCGGTTTCGGGCGTATAAGCACAATTGTATAAGAAATATATTTTACCGAATTTGAACAACCTCGATCAGATAAGGGATCCACCTTCTGCGTACTCTACCATCACTTCTGACCAATGGACGGATTTCGTGGCACAGAGAACTTCGAAGTCTTGGGATGTATGCACTTTTAGTGAACATGTATATAGGATAGTTAATTTTACATTTTAGTAGTAACAAATTGAAATAATGTAATTAATACATGTTATACTTTATATCTACAGAAAATTCGCAAAAAAGCACAAGACACACGAAGCAAAAACAAATACACTCCATTGATGTCATTGTTTTCTTACTTTGAATAATTGAACTGACATTTGCATTTCTTTATTTATATATAGGTTCTAAGTTGCATCGATACGCAAAGTTGGTTGCGCAAAGACTTTTGGAAGGGGTATGAAATCTAGATAGCTTGCTTCATGTATATCCATTGTGACTTCAATTGAATGGATGAAGTCTGTAATTGAAATCGCTTCTGTGCCATATGATTGAAATATAGTTTGGATATAATTATAGAAGTGATATATACTATTAATTTGACAGGAAAAAATTTGGGAATATTGCAAAAATAGAGGAAACTCTGCCGGATTTTCGTCTCGAAAAACAAGTTTATTTCTTTTCATACTTTCCTAAGGATGAAATGCTACTAGTTTAATTTAGAAATCCATTGATGTCATTATTTTCTTACTTTGAATATTTGAACTGACATTTGCATTTCTTTATTTATATATAGGTTCTAAGTTGCATCGAAACGCAAAGTTGGTTGCGCAAAGACTTTTGGAAGGGGTATGAAATCTAGATAGCGTGATTCATGTATATCCATTGTGACTTCAATTGAATGGATGAAGTCTGTAATTGAAATCGCTTGTTTGCAATTTATATGCATGTTATTTGGAAGGAGTGTTTCCAAATTAAATTTAACACAATAGCTTTTATATGATTTTGGTTATATATGGGGTACATGTTTGGTCTTAATGGAAGTGAATGAAAATATTTTTATTATGTTTGCTAGCGCTTCTTTTATGGACATACTCAATTTATATGCATATAGGAGTTTTGATACATATTACCAATTAGAAACGTGTACAGGTTTACAGGGAACACTTACAGGTTGCCTAAATTAACAGGTTAACATATAAATTAAAATGAAAAAAAAAAAGCCTTTTAAGGACAGTTTTTAGTTGTCTTTGAAACACAGATATGAAGACAGTTTTTAGCCGTCTTTAAAATATCACAATATGAAGACAGTTTTTAATTGTCTTTAAAATACACAGATATGAAGACAGCTAAAAACTGTCTTCAAAAGAGACAGATATGAAGACGGCTAAAAACTGTCTTCAAAAGAGACATATATGAAGACAGCTAAAAACTGTCTTTGAAGGTTCAGATACGAGGACAGCTAAGAACTGTCTTCAAAAGGGTCCGGACTTTAGAAGACACGGCTAGGGAAGACAGTTTCCTAACTGTCCTCGTATGTCTATGAAGACAATTTTTAGCTGTCTTCTAATCCTTTTTTTGTGGTAGTGAATGGTTCTGTTTTGTTTGATTTTCTTCGTTTCTTTATGATCATCTAGTTATGATTGGTTTATATTCTCAGAATTGGGATTATGAATTTTATGATCATTTTGTCTTTGTTTCATTTTGGTTCCTGTTTAATTCTTTATCGATTCTTTTACTTTTTCATTAAATCATAATCATAACATTAGGTCAATCATGGCAGATCATATTATTTATAAAGCTCGCTCCATAATTCAAAATTCTAAACACATTCGAAGCTAGTAATTCTATTTTAATTGATTGTATCGCGAAATTGTTAAATTTGCATTCCAAGATGATAGATCAAACTAATACTCCTCCCGCCATGATTCACCCTAATGAAACCGATCTTGAGTCTGGAATGAGAGTTATGATGGAGGCATTCATGGCTTCTAAGCTTGATTCTCATCCTAAACTGTCTAACAAAGTGAAAACCTCATTTGCTGCTACATATAGTCCGGAAATCGAAAATTATTTGAGAGAAGAGAATGATCACTACCGTCCACAATTACAAGATATAACTGAAAAGATTAAAGAATTTGAACTCAAATTATAGAAAGCCACTTCCCCTGTTCATGCTCCCGTTGAACCCATTCCAACAACTTTTGTACCTTCATCTGTACCTTCAGCTCATCAAGCTCAGCCTTCTATTACTTCTTTTAGTATGCCTTCACCTTCTTACTCTATCGATCGATCAGATGGAATCTCTTGTGCGATCGATTATTCTTCAGTATGATCCCAACAAACCTATTGTTGTGATCGATTATGCCTTCACCTTCAGCCTTGGAACCTGCATAATTAAATTTAGCTACTAAATCTAGAGCCTTCCTGATAGCCAAAAATTCCTCAACCAAGGGCAGAGCCAATATTTAATATTACGCTGGGCTAGGATAAAGAACGAATAAGCACTAAACACACATACACATTCTCACACATATGTATATATATATACAGAAGTGTTAATATAAGGTGCACCTAATGCAAGAAGCATCAGGTGCCCTCTTGTAGAGTCATTTGTGGTGCAAAGAAAACTGACCGTTGGATTAGATACCCCAATCATGTATGTCATGCCTACCAAAAATCACAGTGATCCAACGGTTGGTTTTTGAGAAAACTAATTGTGAAAAAATGATAACATTTTAAAGAACAAAAAAGTCACAGTTTTTCACAGTCAGTTTTCTCATAAACCAGCCGTTGGATCACTGTGATTTTTGGCAGGAATAACATACATGATTGGGGTATCTAATCCAACGGCCAGTTTTCTAAAATTTGAACCACAAGTGGCTCTACAAAAGAGCACCTGATGCAAGAAGCATCAGGTGCACCTTATATTAGCACTTCTGTATATATATATATATAATGAGATAACAATTAACTTCTAATTTACATCTGCACAACTATATAAATATTCGACTACAACAAAAGAAAATATCTATTATAGTATAACATTGACAACTCAATATAAGAAAAGAAATATACTATCGAAGCTGCACCCTAAGGTCCTTGAGAGAATAGAAATTCAATAAAAATTAGCTGCACCCTTGGGCTGAATGTGGCATTGGGCTATTGGGGCTTGGGCATTGATATTTGAGAATTAGGGGCCCTAAAAATTCAATAAAATTGGGGGCCCAAGGCACAAGCCTATGTTGCTTGTGCCAAGGGCCGGGCTTGGCTGTAAATTAGGATTGAGGCTAAGTTTATTTTTTGCTGGACTAAGTTTATTCTTTGCTGGGCTAAGGCCTATTTTATATGAAACTAAGGAGCAATGTGTAACACAAATTAGTGCATGACATGCATAAGAATAGTACATCACGACTTTTAAATATAAAACTTTCTTAAGCCTTTCCAAGAGATTACCCAAACAAACAGCCTTCTTCTGAACTCAAAATCCCAAATCCAATAACTGCTTAATTACATCCAGCTTATTAACATCATTACTACAAAAAATAATAGTATCATCTGCAAATTGTATTTTAAATTTATTTCTTTAATATTTTATTATTATTTTCACACACCCAGACATCGTTCGAAATTTAAGACTTTGAGAACAAGAGAAGTCTTAGAATTAGTGCATGGCATCAATAGTACACCACGACTTTTATATTTAAAACTTTCAGATCGAACAAGAGAAATCTTAGAATTAGTGGCAGGCATCAGTGCATCAGGACTTTTATGCTTTCATTGAGAAGAGCCTGCAATTGGCATTAACTTTATTAAAAATCTTGATACTAATTCATTTGGCCCGAAACGGGGGATCGAGAAAACCAGGACAACCACGACAACCACCTGGTTTTGGGGGGTTATTTGGTCCTCCACCAATTTTATTTGCCTCAATATCTCCGACACTCTTCACATCTGCAATTAATATTAAGAAGAAAATTAATTCAAGACCTGGTGATGCCCGCTATATGTGTGTCGATTTGGGTCAAGTGCGGATAGGTGTGGTAGCACCTATCATCATATGTTTACTTAAGATAAAGTAAGCACGAAGCTTATAATTGGTAATTATGGAATACATATTTTGAAAAACTGATTGTTGGATTAGATATTATACCAATGCATGTCATATTTTGATAGTTTTCAACCATCATAGTTTTTCATAGTCTATATTTTGATATATTGACATTCAAATACTGTGATTTTTGTTATGCATGGCATCCATAAGAAGAATATCGAATCCAACGTATAGTCAGATTTTCAAAATATGTATCTCACAACTATCAATTAGTTTCATGCTTACTTTAGCAATTACGCATCTGTTGATAGGATCAGAACCATATGTATGTATATATATAAATATGCAATCTTGTCAGCATAT
>JAESVK010071836.1:0-22546 GCA_017140935.1 Hamamelis virginiana
CATACCCTGATTTTAGTGGACTTACTTTATAGCAAATCACTTGTGCTAATAATTTCAGTCACTTAGAAGTACCCTGGAAAATTTAAATGGAGAGAAAAAGTACAGAGAAGCAAAGGAATAAAAGAGATAAAATAAACCACTCCCAAGCTGAGACTATAGCTTTGTTGTTTTACTCATACAAGCATGCAGGAATCAATCCTAAATCATAGATAATCAGAGTCACAGTCATCACAACTGACTATGACACTTGGAATTTCCTGAAATGGCAAAGAAAGATTATGGCAGCTATTGGGGAAGATATAAAACTTATGCTTCTTTCATAATTTTCCTAGCTTTTAACTATTTAAAGTTGAAAGATTTATATATTATTTGGTTGAGAAAATATGAAATTTTAATCCTTACACAGAAAAAAGAAAATGATCTATTGGCTGCGATTTTTTTACTTCTTTTTCAAATGCGATTGACTTGAAATTCCTTTTCAAGATTAAGAGGAAAACAGTAATGTCAAAATGCATATAGATTGGCTCCAAGTTTCTTATCGTTACTACGTAGACCAATCCATAAATCTAAACAGCACAAGAAAGGCCAAAGGGATTAAAAGAAGTTTGATCTGCTCCTTCTTTTCAGAAAATTTTAGAAGAACTGAATCACTATATACGTAAATAAAAGAGACAATACAAAAAAGAAAAGGAGTTCCTACAATTTTCTCTAACACTACAGAAAGCAGCAGCATCATATAAATCATCCCAATCAGATAATTATCAGATCCCCTGTCCACACCCCACCCCAAAACAAAAACAAAAGCAAAAGCCAAAAAAAAAAAAAAAAAAAAAGCTTCTTGCCAATAATTGCAGATGCAATCTATGGTTGTCTATTTTACCCAGTTGTTTATCAAGAAGAACAAAATTGACTTAATAAAGAAAAGCACGATAAAGGCTAAAGGAATTAAAAGAAGTTTGATCTGCTACTTTTTTTCAGAATTTTTTTTAAAAAAAACCGAATCACTATATACCTAACAATATATGTCCTCGCCTTGGACATATGTCCGTGATGGCAATAATGGCTGGCTGCCGGCGGGCATCCTCACCGGAGTGACAGTCGACGCTGGGGAGGATCGAGGAAGGTAGAGAGAGCACGAAATCATTGCGGGTGAGTAGACTCTTTGCTCGCTGGCAAGTATTGCTGTGTCTACCGGTGACGGTGAGAGGCAGTAGATGGAAATAGAGAGAGAGAGAGAGAGAGAGAGGAAGGCAGAGAGTTTCGTGATGAAGATGGGGCGTGGGCATAGAGAGAGAGATTGGATGAGAGTGGATTGCTTTAATTATACTTAAGTCAATTTTTATTATTGCCCTGGATTGAGTTTGATCCAACAGTTGATGATGGATGTTATTTAGGGGTCTCAAAATAGGGTGTTAGGTGAACCCATCCCCCATACATATATATATATATATATATATATATATTACTTGTTTAAGTGCTTGAAGTTGATCAATTTTCTTTTTTCTTGCTGGGTTGCAATTTTCCTTTTTTTTTTTTTAAATGCTTGAAGTTCCTTAAATCAATATTTTATACTTGTTTAAGTTGATCAATTTGGGAAAAAAACATTATAAGTATAATAAATAAAAAAATTACATTCTTTGATCAGCTCCATTTCATAAATAAACTTATGAAGATAGTTTGAATCACAACCCACTCAACCTGTCTAATCCGATGGTTCGAAATTGCCAAGAAATTCAACTAACCCGCCGATTTATAAAAATAATGGTTTAGCAGCAGTAAAGAAATTTGATGCCCGCCAAGAATGGGTTGGTTGGTGGTTTTACTACAAACTCGCTCCCAACCGACTCGTGCACACCCCTAATAAAATATAAAGCATAGCCAAATCTAAAGACTTAAATATCAGTAATGACAGATATATTGATGGTCCCAAAACACTGATATATCAACGAATATATCGATCTTATCAGAAATATTGATATTAATTTAAAGATATAATGGATATTATTAGTTAAACATGGATCTTTTTAGTGAAACTCTACAAAACAGTGAATTAAACTAATACACAATTTAGAATCAAATTATTGCAACTTAAATGTATATAAGACAAGTTTATGTTGTGCAGCGTAAAATAAAGTGTGTTGTATTGGGTCAAATAAATTACAAATTCTACATGGGAATGTCACATAACATTAGAAATGTATAATATATATCATTTACACAATAATAAATGAATAAATTAATAAGTTTGTATAGAAATATCAGTACTCGGTACCACATAGAGTTCCTAGAGTTCTTAGGTGGCTCAAAACTATCCACATGAAATGATTACTTAAATGCTATAAGTAAAAAATGGGATGTTTATAGCGGGAGCCTTCCCTTTGCCTTTGGAAGAAGAACCCCCACGGCTTGACCCTTCACCTCCTTCCACGGAGTTGAAAACCACAAAAATCCAAAGAAACCCCATGGAAATCATACACAAACGCCATAAAGAAGAAGCCATAGTGAAGAACAAGGCTTGGATTTGCAAGAAAAGTGGGTAAAAATCTTTAAACTGAAAACCCTAGTTGAACCAAGCTCGAAACTCAGTGAAAAACGATGAAGAAATAAAGACAAATGGCCAGAATAAAACCCTTAAAAGCCCTAAAAATTGCGGCTCGATTGATCTGGAAAAATTCTGAATCGATCCAATTTCCTTGGATTTTTTTTCAATTTCGATCGATCCAAATATTTTGTGAATTGATTCAAAAAGAATAGTCCAGAATCTTGAAAATGACCACCTTAATTAGATTGATCCAAAAACCATTAAAACAGATTTCGAAAAGTTTTTCTATAAAACTTCATTAACAACTTTTAAAAAGCTAAACAACTTTTAAAACTTAGAAACTTACAAAGAAAATCATTTTGTCAAGAATTTCAAACACAATGCTAAATGATTGTTTTTGAATAAATTATAAACAAGTAATCTTTAATCAAAATCAAAATTCAATAGCATTCACTTGAATTGATATAAATTGCAGTGCTCACTTATAAATGCATTGACTCAAATTATATTTCCAAACTCACTTGAGGTGTGTGTGTGAAAAGTCAAAATAATCATATGTCAAGAAAAGACAATTCTAATTCATAAATCATGACAAAAGTAATATTCAATAAACACTAAATATTTTACTTATGATAATTCAAACCAATTAGAGCCCAATAAAACAAAATCTTTACACGTCAAAAAGTAAGTAAACAAGAAGATGGAAAGACAAGAAATGGAAAGATACTCATCAATAGCCGACCAATCTTATCTTTTTCATTTCTTTTTCTTTTTCTTTTTCTCTAACATTTTCATGATTGAAACAAATTCTTGATTGTAATCTTTTTCTACACATTTTGACATACATTTTCAAGTCCATTTTGCCTATTGATAAAAAGATTTGAAGAAGGACCATACTTTCTTCCTTTATAAAGAATTACAAGATGTAAGATAAATACAAGAAATTTTTTGGCACAACAACTCCCAACATAGAGGAAGGCATGTAATCATAGGTCTATTAACATTTTCAAATCTCATGAGACATTGAATTACAATTTTTATAAAGATTTATAGAGAAAACTTTGTTGACAATGATATTTCCACTATGTGCAAATCAATGTCAAGTGAATTCAAAAGAAGAATTCAACCTATGCAAAATTAATTGATACTCCAATAAAGTCAATCAAGAAAATGGTATGCATTTAGTTTAAGATTTCAAGAAAACATACAATCATGTCAAGAATTCACAAAAATCATAAATAAGCAAGATATTTAAGAATTCAAGATAAAGTGAAATTCAAAAATCTTTTTGGAAATTTGAATATATGAGAAGAAAAAAAATTTCTCAAGATTCACTACAACAAAAATGACTTTTTATGGCATTTTCACAGCATTTTTTAAATGCCGCAACAAATGTCGTCTAGCCCAATGTCGTAGATAATATCATCTGCGGCATTTTAAAATGCCAAAAATACCTTAAATAGTAGCTTATGCGGCATTTTTAAAATGCTGTAAATAATATATTCATGGCATTTATAAAACGCTGAAAATAAACTATTTAATGACATTAAAGAAATGCCGTGCAAAAGCTTTTTAAGATCATTTTAAATGCCATGATTAGTTTTTTAGGGCATTTATATAAATAGTGTGGATATAGCCTATAATAAACTTGTTTTCTTTTTCTCCACTTGTAATAACAAATATCATACTCCCTCCGTCCCGCAAAGATAGGCCTCTTTCTCAAAGCGCGCATATTAAGAAAACTCATTATGAATGGATTTGTCATCCTTTTACCTTGACTATTTCCAAAACTACCCTTCTTGGACTTTGGGATTGGGTAAAGTTAAAGAAGAATAAGGGTATTATAGTAAAGTTAAAAAAAGAATAAAGGGAAGTATGGGAAAGTTGAAAAAAATATACTTTGACTTTTCAAAGTGGCCTATTATTTTGGGACGGCCAAAAAAGGAAAGATGGCCTATCTTTGTGGGACGGAGGGAGTAATTTTTAAAACATACCATCATTACAATACTACTATACTTGTGCAAACAATAGGCATTTAACAAATGAAAGTTAATCAAATCCCAACTATACAAAGATTAAAACATTACATTGTTTAGTCCCACAAGTTAACCTCCAGGAGTTTAGCTAAAAACAAATATCTACAAAGGTCACAATTTTTTTTTTAAAAATCCACTAAGTTAGAAATGCTAAAGTTAAGTCCTTTTTGTTTGTCATATTTTGCTCCATTCTATAAATCTTTATACATGTTTGACATGCACATTATAAGATAGATTAGCATGAATGCAATAACATATAGACAAACATGAATATATTTGAAAAGAAATAAACTTGCTTTTTGAGATGAAAATTCGGCAGAATTTCGCCTATTTTTGCAATATTCCCAAATTTTACCTATCAAATTATGAGTTTATAACAATTCTATAATTATATTCAAGCAATATTACAATCAAATGGCGCCTCCCGCGCCTCCCATATTATCAGCAACTAACAATCATAAAGAGATGTATACTTTTAAGTTATATTTCTAACACATTTGAGTATATTGAATAAAAAAAATAGATTTATGAAATTGATCCCAACTATTTGAGATAAAGACTTTATTGATTTGAGTTGATTTCAGTGATTGATTTCCAACTACTTGACTTAACTCTTTAAGCATCACCAAAGTGTTTGCATCATCAAATTAGACTAAACTCGAAGGAGTATTAAACAATGATTAGGAAATGTTTTAGAGAGAGACTTGAAAGAAATGAATACCTTAAATATGCATTTACACAAAAAGGAACTGCATTTGTCACTGAGAAATCAACGGCAAAGGTAGGAACGAGATCAGCCTAGTAGAGAAACAAGTCAACATGAGCCGATCATTCTAATAGTTCTCTGCAAAATAAAGAGTTCTAAATAGATCGAGCAAAAAATATCTTCTTCCTTTTAATTTGATATTAAATAATCATCTCCAAATGCATTTATAGAATTTCAAGGAAAGAATTTAAAAAAAAAAAAAGAAAAAGAAAAATCAACTTCAACATAATCTCAGTACCCAAACAATAAGCTTTCGTTTCAGAAAAAGGAAGCTGTCATTGAAATTCTATAAATACATTTGGAGATGATTGTTTAATATCAAAAAGGAAGAAGTTGTGATCATACCTCAGCTTCTAAAATATGTAATCAAGGTCTGACGTAAATGTTCTTAAATAAGAAATGGGTCAAAGGGTATTAATGTGAGCATCATACAACACTATTTTAGGAAGCTCGTACTTGGTATATCTTAGACAAGATTCCATTCAATGATACAGGAAACAATAAGTTACCTTGCCTAGTTTAGTAAGTATGGGAGGCACCACTTCATAAAGCTTTGAAATCTGTAAAGTGAAAGTTGATTTATCTCATCAATGAATAAGATTACAGGCACTCCCTTGTCATGTAATCAGGGTTCAAGTGATAACTAGCTGGACTAGCGGATCATTAGGTAAGTGCTTCATTGCAAATTCTCTCTGGCACGTGTATCTTCAGTCTGTTTTACACAAAACTCCATGCCCAAATCTAGGAACAACCAGCAAATTCAAAGCAGAAAGAATGAGAAATTAGAAGCAAAACCATTAACAACTTATCAAACTAAAGCTTCCAATGGGGTTCAAAACATGATTCAGATAGTCACCACACTGGGTTAAGCGAAAAGCCCAATCTTGGCTGCAATCAGTAAGAAAAGTGACCAAGAAACAAAGAAACAGGCTTAAGTCACTACTTAAGCGACTGTCAACAAAGTTATCAACAGATTTGCATGAGTTTTTTTACTATCAACAATGATACTTAAAATTTTGTGACATGAACTTGATGTTAGGTAACTGAAGCGACAGAGCAAAGATATAAAACATCATATTATCAAAAACATAAAGAGGGTCAATTAGTATTTCCTTCATTTAATATTCCGAGTATGCAAAAATAATTGTTCCCGAGTTTAAAATAGTCTTAGATTAATATAGATATGTAAATTTTAGCACTGCAGAACTAATTAAACAATCCTTGTTTTGGAGATATTACAAATTGCCCTCATTAAGAAGAAAAAATATTGGAATAGTTTAAATCTGTTAAGGCATTGATATCCTTTCCAAACAAGACAACATCCAATAGAATAGGTGCGACTCTGACAGAAACCAGACTTGAAAACTGCAACAGATCAAAAGAATAAAACGAACTTGAGAAAACTGCAGTTGATGGCCCAAAACTTCGAACAAAATTGCTGATGTGTGAGGAGAATTTAACCTGAAAGTTGCTGATGTGTGAGATTGGATGATCGGAGCTGACGGTGACAGCGACGGCGACGACGACAATGTCCTTTGCGCGGAGGATCGCAGCGGCAAAGAAAAAAAGAGAGTAATGGGAATCGGTGGGATTAAGAGGGAATTGGGGTTGTGGGAAGAGATCGGGCCTAATTGGGAGCCTCGAAATTTTTTTAAATAGTAATCGCTATAAAAGTAAAACCCAGCCAAATTGTTACAGTGATTTTCAAAACAAATATAGATAAGTACAAGGATGACACACTGTAAATGCAACATGAGAATTCAATCCTATACTTAATATAACTAGTTTAATGCCTTTTCGGACATGAGGTAATATATAGTCATTTCGACATGTGGTAGTTTATTAGTTCAGAGAGAATCCATTAAACATCACCTCATAACAATCACGAGATGTCATCTTTCCTTCAAGAACACATTTCCCTTTGTTACACAACACACAACATGTATTCTTGGTAAAACAAACATCATAGCCATTATCACATAAGTGACTAATGCTATTCAAATTAACTTGAAGACCATCCACATATAAAACATTTTCAAGCTTTGAAAAATTTGGTAACTCAACACTTCCTTTTCCTAATATATTGATTTCAAACCATTTCCAAAAGAAACAATATCACCTTCACATTCCTCAAAAGATGCAAACATAGACATATCCCCAGTCATGTGCCGAGAACATCTACTATCAAGATACCAAAGTTTACATTCATTTGATTTCAAGGATGTGTGACTAATCAAACATTTGTTATTTTCTTTTCTCACCTAAACTTTCTTGACAATCTTAGTCTTGTTCTCCTTGACCTTCCTAGATTCTATCAATTGATTAGATTCTACTTTAGAGCTAAGCCAATCTTAGTTCTTGGAAATCTTCTAACCATAGGAAACATTTGAGCTTTGTCAAGATGAAAACAATGAGGTCTTATGTGACCCAATTTGCCACAATGATGACATGTGGGAACAAATTGCTTAGCTTGCCTCTTGTTCATTAGCTTGTAGCAATTAGGTTTAGTGTGACTTACAACCCCACAATGATGACATTTCACTTGCTTAACATTCAAATTTCAAGATTTCCTTCTTTGATTTCTATCTAGTTTAGGACACTTAGGTCTCAAATGACCTTTTACACCACACAAATGACACACAAGTTCATTCCTAGAAACTCTTGTCTTAACATTCACTTTTGTCTCATTCTCAAGAGACATTTGAGAAGAAGGAATAGCTTTAGTGCCCGATGAAAATGGGTCACTAGTATTTCCTGTATAACCAAGTCCAGACTTAACTTATCACTAAAAGACTTTCCAATATTCAAAATATGGTCAAGGTTTTTGCTTCCATTTAAAAGTCTAACATGCATGGTCTCCCTAGAAGTCTCTAATTCTTTCTCTAGGCTTCTCACTTTGAGACTTAGGCTAGACTTAGCCTCACATTCAAACTTGAGTTTCGATTCAAGACTCTTAATCTCCTTTTGATTATCAACAATTTTCAACACTAAAACATCATTATCATTTTTCAAACAAACAAACTTATCATGTTGTTATATGGAGAATTAGATGAATTGGGATTATGCTTCTGTCTACCATCAGAATTGATGCAATGGATGTAAAAAGATGTTGCGGAAGAACATAGATTGCAGTATAAGAGATATTGCGGAATAATAAAAATAGCATGACACAACAGTTGATGAAAATGGCATGACACAATAGTGAAAAGGTTTGCATATATGGCTTATGTAGTAAAATAAATTGCGAAATGATTGATGACTTGCGAGGCGAAGTAATTGATGGCTTGTGGTGTAATTGTGGATTTGTAATATTTATGGACTTTTATGTAATTTTACCCACGTGTCACTATTTTATTTATGTATATGTTTAATTGTCGTGGGATAACAGAAATGTAACTGGAACTGAAATTATGTTAAGGAATTTCAGTCTATAAATAGAGTGAATGTAGATGTAAAAAGGGAGAGAAGATTTATTTTATTTTATTTTTTTGTAAAGATTTTCCTGAGAGATGAGTCATGTATTCTAGTGAAAGAAAGAAATGAGAATTTGGAGAGAAAGCTGCATGTGATTCGTTTTCTAGCAAGCTCTGTAAGTGTAATTTTTCTTCATTATCAATAAAATTTACTCATTATTGATTGCAATTCAAGTGAAATCCATCTAAAGCATCGACCAATGATAGATATATATCTGCAAGATATATGTTTATTGCTTGCCAAATTTCGGTTCATGTGCTCATCCCAAGCGTAGGATGTAATGACGTTGCAAGCATAGTCATGGGAGTCCTATGGTCATTTTCCACAGGGATTGGAAATTATAGCTAGTCCTAAAGGGCCTTAGGGATTTCAAACCAAAGAATTGTATGCAATTAATGTAAAATGATTTTGAGAGTATGTGATGGGTTGTTTAAAACTAATGAAAACACAATTTAGATTAAAAGCTATAAATTTAAAGATGTTGGATTCTAAAGTTTCATTCCATAGCGATTTATGGTTTCTCAAAGCTATCTCAGTCAAGAATCCATTGAAGAATGGTCTCGATTGGAGGATATGTCGATAAAAGTTCAAGTACAAATCAAAGTTGTCTCGATCAAAAATCCATTGAAAAATGATCTTGATCGGAAGATAATTCCTTCTAAGTCCAATTACAATCCATAAAATGATAGATTAAGGCTAAATCCTCTCATGAGGATTTTTACAAAAACTTGGAGTGCATTATATCCAAGCACCATTTGTGCCAAGCATAGCTTATCTACAAATGGTCAAAAACTTACAAAACCAAGAGATTTCTAAATAGAGAGAATATTAACATTAATCTATAAACATTTAAATCACAATGATGCAAGATGAGAAAATCATGAACCCCTTGAATTGGAATGAAAATCTACCTTAGAACCCAACCTTGAATGTTTAGCTAGACATGAAAATTAATAAAAGCGAGAGATTGATAAAAGAAAACACAATTTAATGAAGAGCAAATAGAAATTAAGTAATAACTTGAATTAAAATGCAGTTAAAGTAAATGTTTAACAATTCATGAAGTAAATAATAAAAGAACTAAAGCAATTAAGATGAAATAATGTAATGAAAACATAAACTAAGCCTAACTATTCTACTCCTAGAGAGAGAAACTAAATCTAACCTAAAACTAGAGAGAAAAATGGAGGAAAGGAGGTAGAGGTAGAGAGAGAAAATCCAAGTCAAAATCACCTTTAAATAGGTCTTACATGTATAACCTAAAAAGGCTATGAAAAGACTCAAATACCCCCCTACAATATCTAAAATTAAAATTGAAAAATAGTTGTCTCGGGTAAGGGCTACCGATCGATAGCCTTGAAAATGGGCTATTGATAGCTGTTAGTTGCAGGTTCTGCAAAAATTGACAGCGGAGGGAGGCTATCAATAGCCTTGTATTTGGGCTATTGATAACTTTGACAAAAATGGGGCTATCGATAGCATTGGATTGATGGCTATCGATAGCCATGCTGTAACTTCACTTTTTCCTTCCCAATTGCTTTCTTTCTCTTCAATTGCACTTGAATTCCTTTCCAAGCATCAAGGTGAGTCTCCCAACTTGCTCACTTATCATGAATAGCTATTTGCCTTTCCTTGAGCATCAAATTAACATGAAAAACCTACAAAGATTAAAATTAACAATATATCAAAAACTATTAAAAGAGTAAGATATAATAAGAATACAAATATAACCAAAATGGACTATAAAGCCATGTTAAAAGTGCATGGTTGTATAGCAATCATTTATCATTGGAAAAACAGTTTCCTTACCCCAATTATTCATCCTGCTTGGAGGTCACCTCCCATGGAAGTGGAAGTAGTCGTGATAGCTAGGGCTATTTTCATTGTTCCTTCCATGGTTCAACAATTTAAGAGGTGACAAAAATGGCGCCGTTGCAAGGGACTGTTCGCTTCGATGTTTTGGATGGATCTTATATGTTCTTCAGTTTTATTTTTGCATCATTACTTCTTGGATTCTCTTTGTTTATAATGAATTTTTTTTTATTGCTCAATGATACTCTGTTTTTCATGTTTTCGCATAATTTTCTCTCTTTTCCTTGTTATTTATTATAATTCTTTCTTTTCTCATTGATTCGCATTTTGTCCTATGTTTTGTTCTATTTTCTTCATATTGTTATGTTCATTTAGTTATGAATCACTACTACAATAATAGTCAAAGAAGACAGTCTAAAGAAGACAGTTTTGAAAACTGTCTTTAAAATTTAAAAAAGAAGACAACTTTTATGAACTGTCTTCTCTATAAAATATTTAAGGACAGCTATTTGTAAACTGTCTTTGATAGCTTATTTTAGAAGACAGCTTAATTTAGGAGGGGTTTATACATATATATATTTTTTTGGGACTGAAGTAAAATGACGCCGTTTTGCTCAAAACTAAACTCTCCACTGCCTGATCACCGTTTGATATGCATCATCGACCTCTCCCTCCCTCGATCGATCTCAAAGCGAATGTATACCCAGCTCGATCTCCAATCAGCTGTTGGCGCGCGCGCTCGGTTTGGGTTTCCCTCCAAAACCCCTCTCGAAACCCTAGCTAGCAGCACGTCTAATTGCTCCATCCTCTGCACTTGTCGATCGAAACCCTAGCCTAGCCATCTCCTTCCATCTTCACCGGTCCTCACCAAACCCTAGGCCATTATCTGCTCTGGTCATCACTGTACATCGTCCATCTATCTGCTCCAGTCATCCCCGTCCATCTATCTGCTCATTGAACGGTGATATTATTGTAAACCCCAAATGGCGGTATATGGTCCTGTATATGGTCAAGCTTCACTCAAACGGCGGGTGAATAGATGTTGAAACCCCCATTGTTTGAACTCCGACCATACACCGGCAAGTTTGAGCACACTCCTTCTGTTTGAGTTCCGGCCATATCCTTCTTCTACCTCTGTAATGGATTCTAGGTTTTTTTATAGGGACATCTGAACTGATTTGCACAATTTCATACCCTTAGATAAACTGTCAAGGGGCATCATTCCATGAGAAGAACGCATTGGATGATTTTATAACCATACACGGTTGATTTTATTTTGAGGTATGTATGTATTTTTTTTTCCAAGAAGTTTCCAGATGTGTATATATGGTTGAACGAATGGGTATTGGCTGCTATGTTTTTCCAATTTCCTCTAACAATGAAATAGAGGGCTTAAAGTTGTATATGTATATGTGTGTATATATTGTATATGTGGGTATATATATATCTGCTCTGTTTTTGTGTATATATGTGTGTATATATTTGTAAACCCCAAATAATATATGGCTTAGAGGAATCATAAATTTAATTTGAATGCTATAATGGTAAACTAGATGTGATATTTGTAAATGTCTCCTCTGATTTTGTTGAGGCACGGATCCCTGGATTTGAAAGCTCCCTGTGGATTCCAGTATAGTTTCTCTAAATCTGTGTTTGCCAAATAATCTTGAACTGCATTAGTTGTAATCAGGTCCAAACTGTGGAGGAACAAGTCAGGGCTGCAGCTGAGCACAAACTGGGGGTTGCTAATCAGAGTATTACTGCTGGTTTCTTTGACAATAACACAAGGTAAATTGGAATACTTTGTTGAGCTAAAGATTACTATAGATTTCCAAGCAGTTTCAAAATACCTTTGACTTCTGCTGAAAAAAAAATTTAATTCTATTACAGTGCTGAGGATCGAAGGGAATACTTGGAGTCCCTCCTCCGGGAGTCTAAGAAAGAGGAAGCCTCGCTTGTTTTAGATGATGATGCTCTAAACGATCTGTTAGCCCGCAGGTAGATCTTGTTTGGTGTTTAACATTATTTATCAGTCTGCATACTATTTTCTTGTGACTGATTACTCACACCAAGACAGTGGGAATAGGCAGAAGTCATTCTTCTTGTTTATTGCATTTTAAAAACATGTTCAGAGTGGTTGAGAAAAGACATTTGGTTGGTTCAGCTGGAAATCTTCTAGAAGGATTCTCGAATAGATAAAGCTGTCTTCTGAATATTAAATTTATTAGTTTCTTAACACATGAGATCATTTCCCCAACTGTAATAACTTCATTTTTTAAATAAATTGAGAGAAAAAGAAAAGTTTAAAAATGGATTGAAAGTTAAGCAAATTTCACTATTTTGGTCTTGATATGAATCAAGTTTTATGTCTTTGGCTTGATGTCGGGAGGATTTAAGCTGATCTGGTCATTGCTGCAAGTTGAACATAAATATCAACAATTGTCTGTCTGGTTATATCTGCAATGTTTATTTTTCAATAATCAATATATATTTATTGAGAGAGAGAGAGAGAGAGAGAGCAGGTTTTGGTTGTCATTCACATGCTGCATGTATGTCACTCTATCTTTGTGACCCTTCTCCCTTTTCTCTTTTACATGGTGTGGACTAGAGGAATCCACCTTACTTTTCTTTTGGTAGGTAGTGACTAGTGAGCATCAATAAACCCTCACTAGAGGGGAAGGTTAAAAAAAAACCCAGCATGACCCACCAGGTTGTTGGCATTGTCCCTTATTTTATGGGCTATAATATGTACACATGATGATCGATGGCCACCCAAATTTTTATTCACATTATAACTCAATGGACCCACCATGTACCCTGCCTCTTAAGCGGAGGATCATGCTTGCTTGCATGCGTTAAAGTGGGGTTCCTTGCACTAATTTCAATTTAATTTTAGTTCATCAATGGCATGTTCACCTAGTGATATTTATTACTATTTATTTATTTTTTTTCATTTGGAAGATCTTGAATTGAGCATATGGAAATGCATCATTATCTATTTGTTAATATTGAGAGGCTCAGGATATATAAGTGTAATTCTATTATTTGAAAAAGAAAAGAAAAAAAAAAACGCTGCAGAATTTCATATAACTCTTTTAATATAAAATTAATATTATTTGCTTAATTAAGAAGATGTTTTGAAAATGAAAGAACACATTGAAACTACTTCTTACTATATATATATATATATATATATATATATATATATATATATATATATATATATATATAAACACTTTTATAACGAATTACTTGACTACTTAATGTAGGGGAGTTTGTACATTCTTGAATGGGATAGGACCCCCCACCCTTTAGTGAAGTGGTTTCGTAACTTAAGGTCTACGCTTCATGTGTTGTAGGTGTTTCTTCGAGTGTTTTCCGAGAATGGATAAACCCTTAGATAAATCTTGGATGGCAATGGATAGGAGACGGCGAGAATATGATGAGGGGGTTGACCAGTTCCTACGATTTGCCTTGCTCAATTCGAATGGTCATAACTTCGTGAGGTGTCCATGTTTGCAATGCATTAATTGTTACTGTTTACCTCCTGAAGAGATAAAAAATCATTTATTCCTACATGGAATTGATCAAAGATATCGAACATGGGTTTGGCATGGTGAGGAGTTGCCCAACACTACACCTGATGGTAGATATGCCAACGACGATGCTTGGCGCAACCTACCGGACGAATATAAGTTTGAAACCATTCCTGAGGAGGTGGAAATGGTTGCAGCTGCTCAGGAGCACTGCACATCCGACCCTTACAAGTTTAAGAGTCTGTTAGAAGATGCTGAGAAGCCATTGTATCCTGGTTGCACCAAATTTACAAAGCTCTCAGCAGTTGCAAGGCTATACAGGATGAAGGCTAGTAATGGCTTTTCTGATAAGAGTTTTAAAGAGCTTTTGGTGCTGCTAGCTGAAATGTTATCGGAGAACAATGAGTTGCCTGTATCTGTTTACGAGGCGAAGAAGACATTAAAAGCATTAGGTTTGGATTATGAGAAGATACATGCATGTCCCAATGATTGTATCCTTTACCGAAATGAGTATGCGGGGGCGACTGAATGTCCCACATGTCATAAATCTCGATGGAAAGATGATAAGCTTCCGACGGATAAGGGGAGTGGTGTCCCCGCAAAAGTCCTTTGGTACTTTCCGCCCATCCCACGGTTTAGGAGAATGTTTCAGACTGCACAAATAGCAAGAGACCTAACCTGGCACTATCATAATCGAAAAGTGGATGATCAATTACGCCACCCTGCAGACTCAGCGTCGTGGAAGCTAGTAGACCATACGTGGCCTGAATTTGGTTCTGAACCTCTCAATCTGCGTTTAGCTCTATCTGCGAATGGCATTAACCCACACAGTTCATACAACACCCCTTATAGTCGTTGGCCTGTCATTCTAGTTACATATAACCTACCACCATGGTTGTGCATGAAGAGAAAGTTCATGATGCTATCGTTGTTGATTTCCGGTCTTAAACAGCCGGAGATCGATATCGATGTATATTTGGCCCCACTGATTAATGATTTGAAACTCTTATGGGAGGTTGGTGTTGAAGTATATGATGCGTACCGAAAACAAATGTTTACTTTAAAAGCTGTACTGTTGTGGACAATCAATGACTTTCCAGCCTATGGAAATTTGAGCGGTTGCATCGTGAAGGAGTATAAGGCATGTCCAATATGTGGCCCAGACACAGACTCCGAGAGATTGACACGAGGTCATAAGCAATCGTATGCTGGCCACCGAAGGTGTCTTCCCGATGGACACTCATTTCGAGCAAAACGAAAGGCTTTTAATGGGAAGCCTGATTTTAGGGAACGACCAAGACCATTGAGTGGGGAGGAAACACTGCGTCAGGTTGAAGGGATAGTTCATGTCTGGGGAGATAAAGAAAGAAAACGAAAAGAGAAGAATAAGAAGAAGAATAAGGGTGACCATAAATGCTGGAATAAGAAGTCTATATTCTTTGAACTTGAATATTGGAAACACCTTCATCTCCGCCACAACCTTGATGTTATGCATATTGAGAAGAATGTCTGCGATAGCATTTTTGGTACACTTCTCAACATTCCTAACAAGACTAAGGATGGAGTAAGTGCTCGATTGGATTGGCTGAAGAGGGTTGACATGCCTGAACTGGCACCAGAGATTGTTGGGGAACGTACGTACTTACCTCCAGCATCCTTTACCTTGTCTAGGGATGAAAAGAGGACGGTATGCAAAACGTTGTTTGACTTGAAGGTCCCGGAGGGTTTCTCTTCGAACTTTAGAAATCTTGTCTCCATGGATGAATTAAAAATTATTGGTATGAAATCACATGACTGTCACATTCTAATGCAGCAACTTCTACCTGTCGCAATACGCTCAGTTTTGCCAACGAATGTCAGAGTTGCGATAACTAATTTTTGCCTCTTTTTTAAGAACATTTGTAGCAAAGTTGTGGATGTCACACTTTTACCTACAATTCAAAGGCAATTGGTTCTCACCCTTTGTGTGCTTGAGAAATATTTTCCACCATCCTTTTTTGACATAATGATTCACCTAACTGTACACTTGGTCAGGGAGGTACAATTATGTGGGCCTATACATTTTAGATGGATGTATCCATTTGAGCGATATATGAAAGTTCTGAAAGGGTATGTCAGAAATCGATATCGACCAGAGGGTTGTATCGCCGAATGTTACATCGCAGAAGAAGCCGTTGAGTTTTGCACTGATTACTTGTCAAATGTTGATCCAATTGGCATGCCAGTTCACAGGAATTTGTCCACATGTGACTTCGAAACTGGTCGTGCATTAGCGGGAGGTCAGCGTGTCATAGTAGATAGAACTATTTTGGAACAGGCCCATCGCTATATTTTGGCAAATACTTCTGTCGTTCAACCTTATGTCAAGTAAGAACCCTATTCCTTCCTGATTTGTGCACACACAACCTGTTATTTAATGCTTTCTATTTTAATTTGATAAGCATGTTCTACTTATTTGCTTTCGGTTAGGGAACACTTGGATTATTTGAGGCATCTTCATCCCCAAAAGTCAAAAAAAACAAAAATGGCTCCAAGAGGAGCACAACCGGACATTTATTTCATGGATTCGTAATAAGGTATTAAATCTATTAATACATGCTTTTACTTACTATAAAAAACAGTCAACAATAGGTAAATCGTAATTTGGCATTCCTTGTTACACAGGTTGAAGATATGTTAGGATCATCCAATCAAGTATCTCGTACATTGGAGCGGATAGCTCATGGGCCATTGAATGAAGTGCTAAAAGTTCATGGATATATCATCAAAGATTGTCGCTATCACACACACGATCGTGACAAATTACGGGTCAACCAAAACAGTGGAGTAAGCGTAGTTGCAAACTCAATGCATCTAGCAAGCGCAAAGGATAATAATCCAATATTTGCGGATGCATGTTATTACGGCATTATCACCGAGATATGGTTGTTAAATTATCACATGTTCGAGATTCCAGTTTTTAAGTGTGATTGGGTCGACATTAACAATGGAGTCAAAGTAGACAAACTAGGTTTCACATTAGTTCAGCTTAGTAAGATTGGTCACAGAAATGATCCTTTTATTTTAGCTTCTCAAGCTAAGCAAGTTTTTTATGTGAAAGACCAACTGAATGACATGTGGTCAGTTGTTCTATCAGCACCAGAGAATGAGTACTTGCTCAATGAGATGGAAGAAGAAGAGGTTAATGTTGGATGTGTGGAACGAATAGATGTTAACCAAGTATTGTCAGATAATGAGTACCTGAATATAATTGACCCCCCTGGGAGATCGTACCACCGAGATGGAGTTCAGGGAGTTTGGGTGGACGAGTAATACATGGAACACCAAATGTTATGTGAACTGAATATTCATTTTCATATATGTGGTTAAGCTACTTGTTAGCATTTTGTGCAAATTGTTATCTTTGTATTGCTTATATATATATGTCTTGTTTAAATCACTTATCATGCTGTAATGGTATTTTTGTATTACTTATTGCTATAACTAGTAGGCAGACTTGCCAACATTTTTGTTTTTGTTTTCTATATATTGTTCTTCCCCCACAGGTATCATGGAGGAAAATAGTAGTGAGGATGATATAAGCCCACCTCCTAGCCCAGTAAAAGAAAGGAAGAAGCGTGGTCCTACTAGACTAACACTGTCCTCTACCTCAAAAGGAAAGAAAGTGAAGAAAGTTATTCGATTCAACATAAAAGGACAACCTACTGGCAAATCTAGAGAGATCATATCCACTGATTGTGGGATGATATGCCGTTCATATGCTCCAATTAATTGTCAAAAGTGGAAAGATGTGCCTGCGAGTGTGAAAGCCAAAATGCGGGGTGTGATTAACGTAAGAATCCTATTGCAATATGATCATTTGTATATAGTTTATACCATTCTAAACTATATTATGTGTAACTGATAATATTAATTTGTTATCCCATTTGTAGTCCACTTATAAGTGCAAAACAAGAAAGAATTGGCAGGAAGTAGTGATGCGTTTGGTTGGGGGCCGGTTTCGGGCGTATAAGCACAATTGTATAAGAAATATATTTTACCGAATTTGAACAACCTCGATCAGATAAGGGATCCACCTTCTGCGTACTCTACCATCACTTCTGACCAATGGACGGATTTCGTGGCACAGAGAACTTCGAAGTCTTGGGATGTATGCACTTTTAGTGAACATGTATATAGGATAGTTAATTTTACATTTTAGTAGTAACAAATTGAAATAATGTAATTAATACATGTTATACTTTATATCTACAGAAAATTCGCAAAAAAGCACAAGACACACGAAGCAAAAACAAATACACTCCATTGATGTCATTGTTTTCTTACTTTGAATAATTGAACTGACATTTGCATTTCTTTATTTATATATAGGTTCTAAGTTGCATCGATACGCAAAGTTGGTTGCGCAAAGACTTTTGGAAGGGGTATGAAATCTAGATAGCTTGCTTCATGTATATCCATTGTGACTTCAATTGAATGGATGAAGTCTGTAATTGAAATCGCTTCTGTGCCATATGATTGAAATATAGTTTGGATATAATTATAGAAGTGATATATACTATTAATTTGACAGGAAAAAATTTGGGAATATTGCAAAAATAGAGGAAACTCTGCCGGATTTTCGTCTCGAAAAACAAGTTTATTTCTTTTCATACTTTCCTAAGGATGAAATGCTACTAGTTTAATTTAGAAATCCATTGATGTCATTATTTTCTTACTTTGAATATTTGAACTGACATTTGCATTTCTTTATTTATATATAGGTTCTAAGTTGCATCGAAACGCAAAGTTGGTTGCGCAAAGACTTTTGGAAGGGGTATGAAATCTAGATAGCGTGATTCATGTATATCCATTGTGACTTCAATTGAATGGATGAAGTCTGTAATTGAAATCGCTTGTTTGCAATTTATATGCATGTTATTTGGAAGGAGTGTTTCCAAATTAAATTTAACACAATAGCTTTTATATGATTTTGGTTATATATGGGGTACATGTTTGGTCTTAATGGAAGTGAATGAAAATATTTTTATTATGTTTGCTAGCGCTTCTTTTATGGACATACTCAATTTATATGCATATAGGAGTTTTGATACATATTACCAATTAGAAACGTGTACAGGTTTACAGGGAACACTTACAGGTTGCCTAAATTAACAGGTTAACATATAAATTAAAATGAAAAAAAAAAAGCCTTTTAAGGACAGTTTTTAGTTGTCTTTGAAACACAGATATGAAGACAGTTTTTAGCCGTCTTTAAAATATCACAATATGAAGACAGTTTTTAATTGTCTTTAAAATACACAGATATGAAGACAGCTAAAAACTGTCTTCAAAAGAGACAGATATGAAGACGGCTAAAAACTGTCTTCAAAAGAGACATATATGAAGACAGCTAAAAACTGTCTTTGAAGGTTCAGATACGAGGACAGCTAAGAACTGTCTTCAAAAGGGTCCGGACTTTAGAAGACACGGCTAGGGAAGACAGTTTCCTAACTGTCCTCGTATGTCTATGAAGACAATTTTTAGCTGTCTTCTAATCCTTTTTTTGTGGTAGTGAATGGTTCTGTTTTGTTTGATTTTCTTCGTTTCTTTATGATCATCTAGTTATGATTGGTTTATATTCTCAGAATTGGGATTATGAATTTTATGATCATTTTGTCTTTGTTTCATTTTGGTTCCTGTTTAATTCTTTATCGATTCTTTTACTTTTTCATTAAATCATAATCATAACATTAGGTCAATCATGGCAGATCATATTATTTATAAAGCTCGCTCCATAATTCAAAATTCTAAACACATTCGGAGTAATTCTATTTTACTTGATTGTATCGCGAAATTGTTAAATTTGCATTCCAAGATGATAGATCAAACTAATACTCCTCCCGCCATGATTCACCCTAATGAAACCGATCTTGAGTCTGGAATGAGAGTTATGATGGAGGCATTCATGGCTTCTAAGCTTGATTCTCATCCTAAACTGTCTAACAAAGTGAAAACCTCATTTGCTGCTACGCATAGTTCGGAAATCGAAAATTATTTGAGAGAAGAGAATGATCACTACCGTCCACAATTACAAGATATAACTGAAAAGATTAAAGAATTTGAACTCAAATTATAGAAAGCCACTTCCCCTGTTCATGCTCCCGTTGAACCCATTCCAACAACTTTTGTACCTTCATCTGTACCTTCAGCTCATCAAGCTCAGCCTTCTATTACTTCTTTTAGTATGCCTTCACCTTCTTACTCTATCGATCGATCAGATGGAATCTCTTGTGCGATCGATTATTCTTCAGTATGATCCCAACAAACCTATTGTTGTGATCGATTATGCCTTCACCTTCAGCCTTGGAACCTGCATAATTAAATTTAGCTACTAAATCTAGAGCCTTCCTGATAGCCAAAAATTCCTCAACCAAGGGCAGAGCCAATATTTAATATTACGCTGGGCTAGGATAAAGAACGAATAAGCACTAAACACACATACACATTCTCACACATATGTATATATATATACAGAAGTGTTAATATAAGGTGCACCTAATGCAAGAAGCATCAGGTGCCCTCTTGTAGAGTCATTTGTGGTGCAAAGAAAACTGACCGTTGGATTAGATACCCCAATCATGTATGTCATGCCTACCAAAAATCACAGTGATCCAACGGTTGGTTTTTGAGAAAACTAATTGTGAAAAAATGATAACATTTTAAAGAACAAAAAAGTCACAGTTTTTCACAGTCAGTTTTCTCATAAACCAGCCGTTGGATCACTGTGATTTTTGGCAGGAATAACATACATGATTGGGGTATCTAATCCAACGGCCAGTTTTCTAAAATTTGAACCACAAGTGGCTCTACAAAAGAGCACCTGATGCAAGAAGCATCAGGTGCACCTTATATTAGCACTTCTGTATATATATATATATAATGAGATAACAATTAACTTCTAATTTACATCTGCACAACTATATAAATATTCGACTACAACAAAAGAAAATATCTATTATAGTATAACATTGACAACTCAATATAAGAAAAGAAATATACTATCGAAGCTGCACCCTAAGGTCCTTGAGAGAATAGAAATTCAATAAAAATTAGCTGCACCCTTGGGCTGAATGTGGCATTGGGCTATTGGGGCTTGGGCATTGATATTTGAGAATTAGGGGCCCTAAAAATTCAATAAAATTGGGGGCCCAAGGCACAAGCCTATGTTGCTTGTGCCAAGGGCCGGGCTTGGCTGTAAATTAGGATTGAGGCTAAGTTTATTTTTTGCTGGACTAAGTTTATTCTTTGCTGGGCTAAGGCCTATTTTATATGAAACTAAGGAGCAATGTGTAACACAAATTAGTGCATGACATGCATAAGAATAGTACATCACGACTTTTAAATATAAAACTTTCTTAAGCCTTTCCAAGAGATTACCCAAACAAACAGCCTTCTTCTGAACTCAAAATCCCAAATCCAATAACTGCTTAATTACATCCAGCTTATTAACATCATTACTACAAAAAATAATAGTATCATCTGCAAATTGTATTTTAAATTTATTTCTTTAATATTTTATTATTATTTTCACACACCCAGACATCGTTCGAAATTTAAGACTTTGAGAACAAGAGAAGTCTTAGAATTAGTGCATGGCATCAATAGTACACCACGACTTTTATATTTAAAACTTTCAGATCGAACAAGAGAAATCTTAGAATTAGTGGCAGGCATCAGTGCATCAGGACTTTTATGCTTTCATTGAGAAGAGCCTGCAATTGGCATTAACTTTATTAAAAATCTTGATACTAATTCATTTGGCCCGAAACGGGGGATCGAGAAAACCAGGACAACCACGACAACCACCTGGTTTTGGGGGGTTATTTGGTCCTCCACCAATTTTATTTGCCTCAATATCTCCGACACTCTTCACATCTGCAATTAATATTAAGAAGAAAATTAATTCAAGACCTGGTGATGCCCGCTATATGTGTGTCGATTTGGGTCAAGTGCGGATAGGTGTGGTAGCACCTATCATCATATGTTTACTTAAGATAAAGTAAGCACGAAGCTTATAATTGGTAATTATGGAATACATATTTTGAAAAACTGATTGTTGGATTAGATATTATACCAATGCATGTCATATTTTGATAGTTTTCAACCATCATAGTTTTTCATAGTCTATATTTTGATATATTGACATTCAAATACTGTGATTTTTGTTATGCATGGCATCCATAAGAAGAATATCGAATCCAACGTATAGTCAGATTTTCAAAATATGTATCTCACAACTATCTATTAGTTTCATGCTTACTTTAGCAATTACGCATCTGTTGATAGGATCGGAACCATATGTATGTATATATATAAATATGCAATCTTGTCAGCATAT
>JAESVK010071837.1:0-16228 GCA_017140935.1 Hamamelis virginiana
CATCAATATTTTTAAATTGTGAAAAATGTTTAACATATAATCCCCACAACAGCAAATAACCCCAATTCAATTCACATACTAACATACACACAACAAATAATCCCCAATCCCCATACTAACATATAATCCCCAATATTGCACATAATCCCCAATCCCTACTCATATGTTAATTTGTGAACAAAAATTTGACCGTTAGAATGGTATTTCCGTGAATATCTTAAAATATTAAGGGTATTTTCGTCATCTCGGGTCCATTGACGTAAATATTGGAAACCCGGGTCCATTGACGTAATATTTTAAACATCTAGGTCCATTGCCGTAAAATGCCCTAATAATAATACTAATAATAATACTAACAGTACTAATACTAATAATACTAATAATACTAATACTAATACTAGTAGTATACTAATACTAGTAGTAATACCAGTACTAATATTAATACTAATACTAATAGTAGTAGTAGTAATAATAATAGTAATACTAGTACTAATACCAATACTAATAGTAGTAGTAGTAGTAGTAGTAGTAGTAGTAGTAGTAAAATAATAACAGTAATAGTAATAATCTCGAGATCCACCTTTAGTGGCAATAAGGAAGCATCCCAATTAGTCAATATACACAATAGCAAAGGAGAAGTAGAAATAAAGTACTTCTATGAAAAGGTAAAGCAAACATTTTAGCAATAATCCCGAGATCCACCTTTAGTGGCAATAAGGAAGCATCCCAATTAGTCAATATACACAATAGCAAAAGGAGAAGTAGAAATAAAGTACTCCTATTAAAAGGTAAAGCAAACATTTTAGCCAGATTACATCCAATACATTCAATAATGTCATTGAAAGGAACTTTACCTAAATAACCAGATGAAACAAGACTCTTTAACTATTCATCACACAGATAACCTAAACGAGACTGTTAAAGAAAAAAAAATTAAAAGAGGAGCCATTATCTAAACAAAAAAAACGTAGTGCTAACGAGTTATTCTCCACAGGAATCTTCAAGTGCTCCAAAGCATATAAATTACCATCTCTATGCCTAATCCTTGAACACCAAACCCTGAACAGCACAACAAGAGGAAATGAAGAAAATAGAACATCAAACCTAGAATCATAAAATGTGAGGAGCCAAAGTCAAATATCCATGATGTGGGAAAGATACCTGAGGTTGAAGAACCATGCAAACCCGATCAAACTGTAGGTAGAGAGTCTAAGCCTGACGCTATTTTGCACAAGACGATGCAATTATAGACTATAGTTGATCAATCATAGACTGTAAAGTAGAAAAAAGGTATACTACTAGAGGCAGGAACTAAAAAGGTAGATAGAATGAATTGAAGTCTGAGAAGGTCATCATGGAGCAAAATGAGAAGTAACGCCTATGCTGAGCTAGAAGTTTAGGACATGCATGCTTCCAATGTCATTTCTGACGAAAAAAACTGTACTCATCAACCCTAACCCGCAGTTTGGGCTTTAAATTAAGCTGAGTAAGATGAATAGAAGGGGTAGGAAATAGTGGATGCTATGCTGTAGAGGCCACAAAGGATGACTAAGATAGTGGCATAGGAAGAGAAACTTTAAAGCGAGTTTCCTTCACCATAAGTTCTTGAACTACTGCATTAACTTTTGATAATGTGATACAATGAAGAATCACTCCACAACAGGGTTCAAACTACTCTCGAAGTACCATAAGAAACTGAACAAGTCTCTGCCTCTCTGAGTAATTGTATCCAACAACAATAGGTCGGGTGGCTCCATAAGTGCTAACTGATCCCAATAGCTAGTCATCTCAATATGTAACTCCTAAATGGACTTGACTTTTTGTAGATTAACTTGGATGGATATCTCAAGTTCATATTGTTTGGCAAAATTGGACTTAAGGTAGATCCCCTTCAACTAATCCAAACTTTCTTAGCTATAATATTTCAAAAAAATCTTACCAATATTTTGTTCCACGGATTTGTGAAGCCAAGTAAGGACTTGTGCATTTTTCATCTCCCATTTTGCAATTGTTGTGTCATAACCTTCAGCCTTAGGATCAGATGATATAATTTCTATTCCAGTAAAATAACCCCAACGAGCTCTGCTGTGCAAAAAAATTTTCATAGTGTTGGACCGATAAGAATGTCCCCTGTCAATCCAATACTAACAGTGCAACTTAACTTTTTCCATAGTGAAAATAAAAGAAAATCAGGATGATGAAACCTTGCTAGGATGGTCAATAGGTGCAACAAAGAGAAAATAAGAGTGCTACTGATTTCGACAATCAGAGGGAAGGCCGATAAGTTGCCAATTGGTTTGCTGGGATACTAGGATAGTTAGAATGGCCTGCTGGGATGGTAAAGTCTAACTGGCCTTGGTGCGATTGAACTGTAGTTCTGCTAGGGTGTTAACAAGAAGAAAAGAGGATGTAGAAAAAGAGGAAAAGAGTGAGAAGGTTGTTGTGATGTGGATTACTGCACTGTGATGATGCTAACAAGGAGAAAAGAGGCTGAGAAGTGTTTGACTAGTGCTAGGGATTGCTGTAATGTGGTGTACTGGGAGTAGAATGATGCAAATGGGTGCTGTGATGTGAGATTATCATCATCTTTTATTAGAACTCTCAAATCCTTACCTTCAATGCACTTGGCATGGTTCAAGTCTCTACTTTTCTTTTCACTTATCATAACAAGTTTATATACATGTCCATCACCGTCCTTGTGCCTAACTAATGGAACAAATCATTATATGCATTTGAGTTTATCCTCATTTACCATTGTCTTAGCTTCCTTTTTAACTAATTTATACCTTTCATAACCTATCCCTTTCCTATCTTTATGTGAAGTCCTATAACATACTTGTTTTGCCCTAATTGTTATTTGAACTTTTTCATTCAACCACCAAGTTTTCTTAAATGACAACCCATTCCCCTTAGATTCTCCAAGAACTTCTTTTATGACTCTCCTAAGACAATCAATCATTTCATTGCATACATCTTTTCATGTAAATTTCATTTTCCTTCTATTAATATTATATCTTTAAATATTATTTGTTCTTCCAAGTCCTAACACCAACTTCTCGAGCATCTACTTTCCCGATTCTTTCTCCTCCAACTCCACGGACAAACATCTAATACTACTAATTTATGTTGTGTAACTTTCTTAGGACGTTCCGTTATTTTTCTTACAAACTCCTTGATCCATCATTTTTTTTATAAGCAACAATAAATTTTATTAAAAGGGAAGAAGGACAGGATGTCCTACTAAGAAAGTACAATAAAAAACAAAAACAAAAAACAAAACTACCCATTCAGAAACAACAACTAAGCACACACAAAAGCCCAATTACCCATAATAACAAACAATGGAAAACCCCGAAACTCTCTAGTTACCAAAGCCCAAGAAGATTCTAAAAAGTGAACTCTCTCCCACAAACCATCCAAACAATCACATCTATCATAAAAAATCCTCGCATTTCTTTTCAACCAAATAACCCAAAGAATAGCAAGCACAACACATCTCCCTAACACCACAGCTCTTTTAGAAGACCCAAAAAAGCAATACTCTATTTGTAGCCTAGCAGACACACAAGATGGAGCCACCCAACACAATTCCAAAAACCCAAACAACCTCTGCCACAAAGCACAAGCCAAAGGACAATGCAAAAAAAGGTGATCCAAGCTCTCTCCATCTTTTCTACACATGAAACACCATTGGGGAATGTGGAAATGATAATTCTATATGGAATATGAAAAGGATAATTCTATCCCTAAACCATGTTTTGCAGCACTTATATTTTTTAAAAAAGGATAAGTTATCTACCAAATTATTATATCCTATATATGGAGGATATAATAATACCAAGGATGAACTAGTATTATTTTAACTTGGATAAGGTAATATCACTTAAAAAACACAATACAAGAACAATTGTTCTTTTTGCCTAAAAACCCTACTCATTCTGTAAAAAATAATGGTAAAGAGTTCGAAAAGGCAACTTACCAACCCTCTATCATCACCACCAAACCCTCCAACCGTTCGTCCATCCACCACTACCTACCCACACATAACTACCACAACCCACTCATCATCACGACCACCGCCACCCACCCATCCATGTATCACTACCATTGTGACTCACCCACCACTACAATTATCATTGCTGCCATCACCACAATTGCTACTGCCACCACCACCTTTCATTAACATCAAACACAACCGCCTGCCCACCACCATTACCACAAGCACTACCAACCCTTCATCACTACTGCCTAACTTCTCCAACACTCATTATTACTAACCCTTACCACCCTGCCATCATCATTGTCTACCCATAATCACCGCCACCCACTTCCATCTACCCTATCACTGTCGTTACCCAACATCACTAATCTATTATTATCACCACCCGCCTACGTCAATTAAATCCCTAGAAACGAAATTGTATAGCCAAACATGAAAATTCACAAATGAAGGGATTTTAAATCTTGTCTTACTCTCCTTAAAATCATTGTGTCTACTATCTACTAATTTCATCCCTTTACCTGTTAATGTTCTTATGTCATACGTTGCTAAATGAATCCTTAAAATATGGTAAGTCGTGCATTACAAATCAAATTCAATAACACTTATTTTGGTTCAAATGATTTTAATCATTTTATTTCAAGGCTATTGTGTATATAGATTGATAACATTGTGTATGTGTATAAGTAATTAAATTGAAGAAAGAAAAACATATATTAAAAGTAAAACTTTGCAGCTTACGCAATTTTTTCCTTTTATTGAATCTTTTTCTGTCAAAGTGACAGAAAAATTAGAAGATAAGGTAAAGAGAATGAATAACAAAATTTTGAGGTAAGCTTCCAAATAATCCTAAAAAATTAAAATAAGTCCACTAATTCCCAAAAAAATCTCAACTTGAATATTAAAAGTAGCATGAACAGAAAGCACAGGAGGTCAATCTAGAAGGCTTTTGTATAAGGTAGACAGATTCTTGATGTGGTGTTACCTGCTAATCAAGCGGTTGATGATTATAGATCTAAGGATAAAGAGGGTTTGGTGTTCAAGGTTGATTTTGCGAAAGCCTGTGATCATATGGAGTGGGATTTTCTTGATTTTGGTTTGGAAAATAAAGGTTTTGGAGATAGGTGGAGGAAGTGAATTGGTGGATGCTTTTCATCAGTTAATATGTCTGTAATTATCAATGGTGAACCTGGTGAGAGTTTTAAGGCGTCTAGAGGTTTTAGGTAGGGTGATCCTCTTTCTACAATTTTGTTTACTTTTAGTGGTGGATGTGTTAGGCTAGTTGGTTAACAGAGCGATAGAGATTGATTTGGTTGAAGGTTTTTTGGTAGGAATGGATAAAATTCCTGTTTCTCACCTCCAATTTGCGGATTACACTGTTTTTCTCTTCCAATAGTGAAGATAGTTTATTAAATTTTCGAAGGATTCTATAGATTTTTGAGTTGTTATCAGGAGTGAATTTGAGTAAGAGTTCATTAGCATGGGTGAATGTTTCTGATGAAAAGGTAGGGAGGTTGGCTATTTTAGTAGGATGTGGAGTGGAGAAATTTCCTTTGAAATATTTAGGTTTACCGTTGGGTAGTAATCCTAGGGCTGTATCGTTTTGGAAACCCGTGTTGGATAACGTTAGGAAAAAGTTGGATGGTTAGAAGAAGTTTATGTTGTCTAAAAGAGGTAGGTTGACTCTAGTGCAGGCTATGTTGGAGATTTCCTCGTGAAGTTAATTTAAGGTTATCAAAAGTAAGTATGGATTACAGGATAATGGTTGGGAAGCTAGAATGGGTAGGCAGGTTGCTTGTCGAAGCCCTTGGAAAGGAATCTCTCAGGTTCCTTTTTTTTTTTTATCTAGATTCGTGTCTTTTGTTGTGGGTAATTAAGAAAAAAATAGGTTTTTGGAGGATGATTGGAAGGGGAGTCTTTGTTTCCAAGATTATATCATCTGTCTTTTGTGGATGAACTACGAATCTCCCATTGTTGTTTTTGTGGCTTCATTATCTTTTCTGATTAGTTGGGACTTTCATTTCATCATAAAATCTTAATGACAAAGAGGTTGATGAACTTTCCTTACTTCTTGCTATTCTTGATGGAGTGTCTTTGAGACCTTTGGTCCAAGACAGAAGAGGGTGGTTATTTCATTCTTCAAATTCCTATTCTTGTAAATCATTTCTTGATGCCTTATGTGATGAGTCTATGTTGCCTCCTTTCAATCCTTCAAAGTTTATTTGGAAATCTAAAGTGTCCATTAAGGTTCAGGTTTTTGCATGGTCATTGGAACGTAGAAGAATTAATACTAATGACCTACTTCAGAAAAGGATGCACGGTTGATATCTTTCTCCCTAATGGTGTGTGTTGTGTTGTAGAGAGGAAGAGAGTATAGATCATTTGTTTTTGCATTGGCCAGTTGCTAGGGTGCTATGGCATAACATTTTTCAAATTGGTGATACACCTTGGGTTGCTCCTCTTCATGCTTCACATATGATGGAAATTGACTTTAAGGTGTCTGGATTTTCTAAGAAAGCTACTATTTTATGGAGGTGTGTGGTTTTCACTATCTTTTGGGTTCTTTGGCTCAAAAGAAATACAAGAATTTTTTTTATAATAAGGGCTTTGTTAAGGAGAAATTTAGGGATTGTTTCTTTTTTGGCCTCGTTGTGGGCATCAATAACTAGATAGTTTAAGGGTGTTCCTTTGTTCTAAGGGGTAATTGGGTTTCAGTTTGTAATCCTTGAGGGTTTTCTTTGTGTTTTCTTTTGTTTATCTTTTATTAAATTCTTGTAAGGAGGACTTCTTGTCCTCTTATATTATCAATAATAAATTTGTTGTTTATAAAAAAAAAAAAAATCTAGAAAGATTTGATTTAAGGTTTATTTTGAAAAGTTTATAAAGGTAAGCCTAATTTTGGGAATTGGGATTGATCATAATCCCATAAAATTATCATAATTTCTTAACTAATGAATAAGAGACACTTAAATTTGTTTCAGTATAACGAAATACAAATTATACGAACCCTCAAACTATAGGTCAATTCCACACAAACAACTAAACTTCAAAACCGAACAATTAAACCCATGTACTATTAAATTTGACACTTTAAGCCTCTTAATTTGTTTTCATTTAGAAAATTTAAGGGAAATTGAGTGCATGTGCAGCACATTATGCCATTAAATCAATATAGTCTCCAAACTAGTCTTTTATAATTGGTTTAGGCATTAAATTTGATGAAAATAGACCATTCATAATTTATTCTCACGATGCTCACATAATCTATTTCTATCAAATTTAATGTCTAAACTAACTATAAAAGGATAGTTAAGGCATTAAATTTGTTTAATGGCATCACGCGATGCTCACATGCTCTGTTTCCATAAATTTTGTTATCAGCAAACAAACAAAGGAGGCCAAGTGATATAATTTAATGCTGCAGGGATAATTTGTTTAGCTTCAAAATTCAGGGTCTTATAAAACTGACCTATAGCTCAGGAGAGTTTTGTAAAACTGACCTAAAGTTCAAGAGGTTTTGTAAAACTAACCTACAGTTTAAAGGAGTTCTTTGTAATTTACCTAGTAAGTGGCCAATGAATTAAAGCCACGTCATTCATTATAAATGTGGGACCAAATTCCCAAATTGAATTAGAGATAAAGAGATCTTAATGAATGTCACTTGAGTTAGAGTTGCTTTAAAATTCAACCAGCAATGCATTTTATGAAAGGAAAATGCCGTGAACGCCCCAAAAATATGTTCCAAATGCCGTGGCTAATAATCCAAGCCTTCTCTTTGTTATCAAACCCATAAATAATGATAGAAGTTAGCAAATAATGATAGAAATTAACAAATGGATGTCGATGCATTTCCTGCTCTCTCGTAAATGCCAATAGGCTACAAGGCCATTGGCAAAAATAAATGAATATATATGGATTGATTAAGAACACATTTTTTGAAGGTTTAGCAAAGCTCTTAAATGATATAGATAAATAGTTGAAAAACAAATGTGACACCGCACCTCAAGTGCCTGAACAGAGCACCCGCGGTCGAACCCGATCTCGGAAACTGCCAACCAGACCACAACGCAATCGGTAAATAAACATCTACCAGTACCACAGCTCTCGCCTCGCCACCACCATCACCAATCTCAACTCCAAGCACTCGAGCAACAATTTTCAAACACTTGTGCATTACCAAGGCATGAAGCTGATGAACCACGCTCATACTACCGTGCACAAGCCCAATCCTCGTCCTCTTCCTCTTCCGTGTAGACCCACCACTTTCTGTCTCTGCCCCATTTTCTCTCTCTAAGCTCCCACATTTCCCCAAATCTGAGGGCGAAGACACCCCAACATTTGTCGATGGTTTTGGTTTTGGTTTCGATTCCACCGGAGAAAGCACGACGCCAGATTCGGACTGAAAACCGACGTCTGAACCGTCCCCGAAGACGTGACAACGAGTACCAAAATCTAGGGTTTTGCAGATGTCGGTTTGCTGGTCTGGTGAGTTGATTGTGAGAACCGTACATAAGAAACCGCAGAGCTTGTGGTCCGGTATTGATTCTTCCATTGGAGAGCTCGGAATTGCAGGGATTGCAGATTTAGGGTTTGGAACTCGTCTTGTTCTGCTGATACATTTGGAGAGCTCGGAATTGCAGGGATTGCAGAATTAGGGTTTGGAACTCGTCTAGTTCTGCTGATACATTTGGAGCCTGAGGTCGGAGAAGACGAAGAGAAGGGTGGTTTTGTTCCGTTCGGGCTAGATGGAATTGGAATATAGGAAGCAATGTTATGGTGTTTCGCGGTGTGCTGTTTAAATTGGACGTAAGGTTTAAATCACAGAACGATGCGTAATCATTGGGTGGGATAGGAATGGAGGATGCGTATTGTGCTTGAATTGTGGTGAAGGCTTCATCGTGAGGCACATGTCTCAGATTCTATCTGATCTATTGTGAATTGATTTACATTTTGTTTTTCTATAATTTTATTCGCAAAGCATTGACCCAATAATGGTGTTATGGTCAGGTACACCTTATGCATTTTGCATGTGATGAGGGAAGGAAAAGGTATCTTACAAAAACCGAGGTCTTAATGATCGGCTCATAGCCGACGATACGAGATCTGCTACACTACGAAGATCACGCCTGTCAAAAAGTCAATGATACAACTGGAAGTAACGGCCATGCAAAGAATCCGCAGTATCAGCTATTTATATGGAAAATCAGCCACAATTCAGGAGTAACCTACGACTTACCAAAAACACATATTCTCTATATAAAGAGAAGACAAACAATGGAAGAGGTACGCAAAAAACCAACCACTAAGATTCTTCGATTATCTGGTTCAGTATACTTATTGACTTGATCGTCGGAGGGTTTTCGTCGGATACAATCCGACCGATCTAACTTTGTTTTGCAGGCTTGAACTCGGCGATTAGGCATTGGCTGAAAGTTGCATCATCAGCATGCATTAGGTGCCTTTTTATAGAGCCACTTACACTATAAATTTTGAAAAACTGACCGTTGGATTAGATAACCCTATAATGTATGTTATACCTACCAAAAATCACAGTGATCCAACGGTTGGTTTATGAGAAAACTAACTGCTCAAAAATGATAACATTTTAAAGAACAAAAAAGTCATAGTTTTTCAAAGTTACATTTTTCAGAAATCAACCGTTGGATCACTGTAATTTTTGGCAGACATAATATACATGATAGGAGTATTTAATCCAATGGTCAATTTTTCAAAATTTTCATCGCAAATGGCTCTACAAGAAGGCACCTGATATTATTTATTGGTGCTATATCTTGTTTCAAAATGTATATTTAGTTTAAGATACTGAAATTATCACATACGGATGGGCCATGAACCTCGAGAAATTGTGTGGAATAATGTGTGAAAAACATATTTTTGTTTTTGTTATTTTAAAAAGAACCTACCCACATTAAACTATTTGGCAAAGTGTGGTCTTCTTACCTTGGACAATGATCCAATGAGAGTAATTCATTTAATTTGATCGAGTACGAGAGAGCTCCATTGGAGCTTGTATGAATAATATAGATACCTCCCCTAACAGAAGGATTAATTTAACTCATGGGTTTTCCAAAAGTGATATCCGCGCTCCCAGTAACTCTGTAAGCCATCCGCACTCCACATTCCGTGTAGTAACAATTTTGCCCTTACATCAAATCCCATCCTCATTTTTTATATATTCTGTACTTCTGCAAGATCGGTTCAAGAATATATTTTAAAAACTTGACCGTTGGATAAAATACTCATCTTATGAATGTCATGGCTGACAAAAAATTTAGGTGATCCAACAATCAGTTTTTTTTTTAAATCTAATTGTAAAATTGTGACATTTCGAGGAACAAAAAAAAATACAGTTTTTCATAAGGCCAGTTGCATATCATATTTTGAAAAATTGACTGATGGATTAGATACCCCTCTCATGAACGTCATGTTTGGCAGGAACCATGCATGGTGATCCAACAGTTGGCGTTTGAAAAAACTAAATGTAAAAAAAAAAAGTGATGTATTTTTTTTGTTATTCAAAATGTCACAATTTTGCAGTCACTTTTTTCATAAACCGTCCGTTTGGATCACTATAAGTTTTGGCAGTCATGACATTCATAAGATGAGTATTTTATCCAACAGTCGATTTTTCAAAAATATATTCTAGAACCGATCTTATGAAAGTGCAGAATATATAAAAATAAGAGAAATTTTGATGTAAGGGCAAAATTGGAAATTTTCCCTTACTATTTGGAACTTAGAGTGGAGATGGTGTAGACACCCAATTTTTGACTCATAAATCTAAATCATTATTTCATAGCATATTGGTCGAGAATGACTAATCAGTTCCGGAGGATTAGGCCTCAAAACCCTAGTTTCCAAATTTACCATTTTTCCTTAAATAGATAGAGGTTATTATAACATGTAGGTTTTTGAGTCAAAATTGAGTGATTCCTTTTGCATTGGGTTTTTAGAGAGACTAGAAATGTCCATGTAAAATTTCATGTCATTCCGATCAAAGCTCGATAGGTAATAAGAACATTTACGACTTCAATGGTAGAATTGTCCTTTTTCTCGTATAATTTCCGAATGACCTCCAAATTCGTCTCGGTTTGTTTCATTGGATTTATATGGATATTTAGAGTTTAGTTAGATGATTGGTTCAACCATGACATGGTTCGAGTCCGATTTGGCTTATAATGGTTCATAGTTGTCAATTGACCATTCTTAAGATTTTTACCTAATTTGACCATGGTCAACCCATTTTTTCTAAAATTAATATTTTCAAAACCTTAAAATATTTTCAAAATATTTTTCAAAACATGTTCCATGAAGAAGCATTTTCGATTTAAAGCCAATCGGTTAGTCAATTTCAAAACCCTAATTTGAGTTTAAATGGCTCCAAACGGCTAAATCGTCTTGGTTGACTTAACCCTTTGACCTTGGTCTATGATTTTTTAACTCAAAACCTTCTAGAAACATAGAGGATTAAGTCTTGAACGTTTTGGCTTTTGAATCATCAAATTTGGACTTAAAATGGGGAAGATACACTCAAAACAAGTGGAGAAGTCCTAAAATAACTTGGAATCGTGGAAATTGGGGATTTCTGAGCAAAGTATTCTGATGGGCGTCCAAGGCTGGACGGTTGGCCGTCCAAGCCATGAACGGTCACTCTCTGGGTTCTCCTAATTTGACACAACTCCGAGTTTGTGTGATTTTGGGGTCTTTTCTTCGAGTTTTTTCACTTTGATTGACCTAATCTGATTACTAGGACCCTTGAAGACTCAATATAAGCCCTAGGATCATTAGGATTAAATTAAATCTTGGTTATTCATGCTTGAGCCAAAAATCTATAAATAGAACTTTTGGAGGCTTGCTTGAGGAGGCTAAAGGAAGAATTCCAGCAACTTTGAAAGGTAAGTTTCTTCTTCTCTTCTTCTATTTTAATTCTCTAGAAGCATGCTAGGGTTTCCTTTTAGTTCTCTTCTTCTACTTTTCTTTTATTTAAGTATAAGTATAATATTTTCTTCTAGTAGCATACTAGGGTTTCTTTCTTCTTCTTAAAGTCCTTGACAGATAGTTAGAATTAGGGTTAACATGATAGAATGCATGTTAGGATTTGCATGTAATATGCATATTAGGGTTTACATGGTAGTACATGATAGGGTTTATCATTTTATGTGATTAGTATGCATGTTAGGGTTATTTCATGTTAGTAAGCATTGTTATTGCATGTGAGTGCATGATAGCATGTTAGAAAGCATAATAGGATTTCTTATTTAATGTTTAGAATAGTATGCATGATTAGGGTTTATTCTAGCATGATAGGAATAGGTTTTATTTTCTATTTTTTAGCATGCATGTTAGGATTTGCTTTATTTCTAGTCTAGAAGCATGGTTAGGAATTTAGGATTTTGATATATGCTTATGTTTAAAATAATATTGTTAGCATGAGATGATTAAATGCTTGGTTTGATATACAATTGTGGATGAGGGAGCTTTGCATGAGGTGAGTTCCTTCCATTGTGTTTTCTTTTTTTGCACTTTATTTGATATAAAGTTGTAGAAGAGGGAGATTTGCATGAGGTGAGTCTCTTCCCTTGCGTTTATTATTTCATGTCACTTTATTTTTCCTAAATATATACATATATATATTGATAAGCATGTTAGATAGCTTGCATTGTAGCTTTGTTTTGAGACCCTTAAGGTCATTTTTTTTTGCATATTTTCTTACATAGTTTGCATATTAACATGTAGGTTTGTCTTAGTTAGCATTTTTTAGGATTTTTAAGATAATTAGCATATTTAAAATATGGGTTTAAGTTCATTTAATATTTTGTCCAGAATATTAAATGGCTCAAAAACATGGTTTAAATCAATTTTTAGGTCATTCTAACATAAAAATTGCAGTTTAGGTTTCCTTAGAAGCATTAGGGTAGAGTTTTATAATTTTTCGCATACATTAGCATATTTATTTATCATGTTTTCATATGTTTTAGTTGCTGTCCAGAATTGGATATTAAATTAGGAACATGCTTAGGTTCACTGTTAACCCTAGTTTTGGGTTGAATTAGTCTCTATATACTAGTAGGATTAAGTGTAGTTTAGAAACCCTAGGTTAGGAGAGGTTTCTAACCTCCATAGGTCTCTTTTATTGTAAGAATTACAATCATGATCAATTTCTTTAGCATAATTAGAATTCTAGTCTTGAAAGACTTCTTTTCCAAATAAAATTGTTTTCAAAACAAAACCATCATTGGTACACATTCTTGCCATAACCTGTCATCCATTCCATTTCCATCTCACCATTTCATACCAGGCTGCATTCAAGCTAACCAGCCCCTAGCTCAGACAGGCTAAAATAACCACTATGGGGTTCTTCTTCTGATAGTAAACAGCCAGTTACCTTGCGCGGTCAACTGCCAAGCCATGCACTATGGGGCTATTCCTTCGGGTCCACTCTAAGGCTCCACCCAGGACCATGGGCCCTTATATCCCCACCGTGATACAAAACGAGCCACATCCAAAGCATCTCAATCATATATATCATAATTGTCAAACGAGCATAAATCATTGTGCAAGGCATATATATATTTCAAAACATCATTTCGCAAATGCATCCATCATTTAGAGATGAGAATAAAACAGTTACTTCATATGCCATCACCATTTCAGTATAAAGCATGCCACACTAAGAATCTCAAACAATTATAATTTCATGCATCATAGTTAGTTCAGAAATCATATTCAAATAAGTTTCACTGCAAACTATTTTAAGGAATCTCATACTATCAATGTTAGAGAGGATATACATATTCTTACTCAACCATTGTGAGTCCAAACTCTAGACTCCTATTACTCCCAATCAATGCAATAACTAACTCGCAAAAGAATCGTCTCGAGGACTATTGGGATCTGAAAAGAAAAGAAAAACAATGTATATCAAAATCCAACCTGTGCATATGCACAGAAGGAAGTAAACAAAAGCCTGGTGTACCAAACCAACCCTTAAAACCTTAAAATCCAAACACACAAGCTTCCCCAACATGCCTAGGGATCACTTACTAAAAATTAGGGTCAAACTCTAAGTGGTTTAGAAGATACAAGCCAAGAGTTCAAAGTAAGCGAAGGAAAAAGGGCAATTATATGGTATTTTCATAAATATTTCACTCTCCTTCAAGAATTAAGTCATGAGACAACATGCATGGTTGGAAACTAGACTTCACAAGTTTTCTGAGCATATAAAGATCACCGAAATCAGAGTTCAGACAAAAAAGATATAGCTAGCCATTTGAAGTTGGGGCTGAAAATGGGTCACTACCGCAATATTGATAGTCCATTAGTGACTACCGATATTGGTACTTTGTTGTCCCAACCCAAGGCATGCAATACTGATAGTCCACTAGTGACTATCGGTATTGGTCACTCGGGAAACCCCAAAATGACGATGAATAGTGCCCAAACTCAACCCAAACTCCATAAACACTACCCAAACCTCAAAACTCAACTAAAAACCATTAGATACACCATAAAGCAACCTCAAGAACACCAAATCTACCAAGTTTACAAAGATAAAAGGGTTTGATCCTTAGATCTACCATGTTTTTGGCACAAAATCCACACAAACCCACAAATGGCACAAACCATGCAAAAGGTCTCCAAATCCCTCAACAAATCACCAAAACCCATCCATATATATATATACTCCAAAACAATACCCAAAACTCCACATTCATCATTTCTTAGAAATCTACCAAGTTTCACATCAAAACCCATGAAATGAGTTGAAAAAAAATGAAAAAGAAAGGAAGAAGATGAAGATGAATGATCATGGGAAGAGGAGCTTACCTTCACTGGCGACGTAGTAGCTCCCAAACGATCTTGGCTTCTCTCTCTCTTTCTCCCCTCCCTCTTCTTGGCTGTGTGAAATGAATGGAAAAGGGGTGGGGATTGAGTTTATAAACACTTGTGACACAATTAATGGGAATTTCGGAAATTTTTTTTTTTCATAAAAATGTGATAAAATAATGAAATAAAAATACGGGTTATCACAATTCAGATGCTTATACAGTTTATGGACTTTAATGAATATCAAATTTAGATCGACTTAACAAAAGTTTGGATCATCTAGAAGCAACCGAGATTCTGGACCTAAATTCAAAATGAAATTAGAATGATCCAATAAATTTGTGAATCGATGCAAATGCTACTTAAGTTCTGGACCTAAATTAAAATCGATATTAGATCAATCCATAAAATGTTGCATCGATCCAATATGCATGAAAATGATTTTCAGCAGTATTTTGATCAAACCACATTTTGATATTACTTAGAATATTAGGATCAATCACTAATCACCTATGGGGTAAATACTAGGTCTCTAAGTTACTCACCATCCTAAGAATGTGAATTCAAGGAGCTTTAACCATTGTCTTGAACTTTAGAGCATGCAACTTTGAAGTCATTGACAATTGAGCTTGAGGATGAGGACATTGACAACCAAGACTTACATACATAAGAATAAGCCAACTAAAATTCCTAACAATTTTAAATCTTATAAATATTTTCTTGTGTATAATTAAATTATTGCTTGTCTACTTTTTTTACTTCAATTCAAATTTTATAAATTTTTTATATGTACAGTGGACAAAGAATTAACAAACTCATTATAAAAATAAATAAATAAATAAATAACTGACGATGAGCCTTTTAGCTACTAATTAAAATTAACAAACTCATTAACAAAAAAAACAAAAAAAAAAAACTCATTAATAATTTTAAAATTTTTAATTCAATTAGCGTTTTTATTTGAGTCAAATTAAAAAAAAAAAAAATTAAATGTACATTAGTTATTCAAGACATGTACTAGATTTATTTTCTAAATTTTTCCATGTAATTAGTATTGAAAATGCTGAAAAGCCAAAATATATTCACAGCAGTACAGTTTCCCTAGATTTACTTTGAAACCAATGTATGGCAGAATGCTAGAAGGTTAGACATTGAAGATATAAGGTTGGAAACAAGAATGGCAAAGTACGGCTTCTGGACCTCTTCGAAATCATCCGCAATTGAATTACCATGAAGCCACACCAGAAGGATGTGAAATATCGGACCCTACCAACTCATCATGCGCTCAAGTCAAAAGTATCACCTTAAGCTAAAATGTGAACAAGGCCCCACTAGATGTCTCAATCCTTAATTGACACCCCTAAATAACACCCCTTATCT
>JAESVK010071931.1:0-16762 GCA_017140935.1 Hamamelis virginiana
AAATTGATATGCCCTTTAGGATTGGTTTTAGGGCATACCTCTAACAAATTGGCATCCTCTCGGTCCTTTATTGCAGCATTTCAGTCCCCGGGTTGTTTATGATGCAGCTATTCCTTTGCAAGCTAAGGTTTTTTGTATTTTAGCTGATGATGGTTGGAAATAGCCTGTCACTAATACTTCTGATCTTATAGCCATCCGTAATTGTTGTTTTGCATGCCCCCCTTCCCCAGGTAGGAGGGAGGATGTTGTGGTATGGTCTCTTTCTAATTCTGGGAAGTTCTCTATTAGCTCTGCTTGGAATTACTTACGTTCCACTTCTCCAGTTGTGAGTTGGCATAATATTGTGTGGTTTTCGAACTCTATTCGAAGGCACTCTTTTATTGCTTGGTTGGCTATTCTCAACAGGTTGTCTACCCAAGAAAAACTTATGAGATGGGGTGTTATTTCTTCTATGTCTTGTGTGTTTTGCAGGGCAGATTGTGAAGACAGGAATCATCTCTTTTTTGACTGCAGGTTTACTGCCCTGATTTGGGGAAAAGTTCTAAGGCTGTGTGGTTACAATAGGCTGCCTCGATCCTAGGAAAATGAGTTTATATGGGTTACCTCTTGTAAAGGGAAGACTTTTTGCTCCACCATTAGGAGGATAGCTTGGGCTGCCACTATCTACAATATATGGAGACAAAGGAATGCTAGAATTCACGAAAATTTGTTCATTAGCTCTGATTCTAGCTTGTTGTTGGTTGCTTGTGCCCGGGCTGTGGGCTTTTTGTGCTTGTGTTTTGTTGGTTGTGCTGGTGCTCGGGTTGTGGGTTGTTGGTTTCTGTCGTCTTTTTCGTGGTTTTTTGCTGTTTTTTTAAGCAGGTTTTCTGGCTTTTGTCCCTTTTTTAGGGGAGGTTCTGTCAGTTTTTCCGTAGGTTTTTGTGGCCTCGGTTTCATTCTTTGTTCTTTGGGTTTTGTGGATTAATAAATTCTTAATTATCCAAAAAAAAAAAAAAACAACCAGTCTTCTCTTTTAATGACGTTTGGTTACAAGTGCTAGCTTGACCAAAACTCATTTAATATAACAATATCCTAGTTATTTATATTCTTAATCCCTTTAATTATTAACCTTTAATAACAAGGGTTAAGCATATATAAATTAGGATATTCCTCTCACTCAAATTAAATAAGATCACTTAAGCCCTTATGTGTGTGACCCATTGGGTTCACCCCAACCTAGTAGTGGCTCGGGAACATCGCATGTTTCCCAAAATAGAAACTTTCTATTTTTGGTTCGATTGGAACGATTCCAATACTTATCATTAGGCCTTCACTAGTCATGAGTGACGTCTAGCAATGTGTCATGACATGCCCTAGGTGTGGGTGATATACCTGTATAAATGAACCCTTCGTGTAATAGATAATCCTTTACCAAACAATGTCACGATTTAGTTATTTGGGTATGGATTCATGTCAAAACCTTAACTTAATCCTGTGTTAAGTATTCACCAAAATATAAACTCACTTAGGTAAACCCTTGAAAACACTTTTCCTTTGGTTACCTCTGCTTTGGCCAAAGACTTCATTGAGTTATTATTTGTGAATTAACTGTGACATTCTCCCTTTGATATTAAGGGTGGTGATCCCCTATTGCACACTCACCTATCTTTATATATAACTTACTAAAGCCAATAAGCACCGATTACATCCTCTTGATTTAGGGTGTACAAAATACTATCAAACTCTAGTAATTCATACATAAGATAACCAGTGGTGTCTCAGGTATGAGGATTACAAATGTGACTATACACATGAGCAGCTTTTGACATTCAAATACATCTCCATAAGCTGTACTCATATTAGTCACGTTCAGTGTACTTGTTCTCTAACAAGCACCCACAAGTTTACTATAGTGTCTCTACACAGATCGCACAAATGGCTCTCCTAGGTGTGCTATCAAAGTTGACTTGATGAAGGCCTATGACTCAGTTGGTTGGGACTTCCTGATTGCTGTTTTGGAATCTCTTAACACTCCAAGTCTGGTTGTGAATTGGATTAAGGCTTGTATCTCCACTCCTAAATTCTCTATTGCTTTAAATGGTAACCTGGAGGGGTTTTTTGCTGGTGAAAGAGGGCTTAGGCAGGGTGATCCAATGTCTCCATACCTGTTTGTGTTGGTTATGGAAGTTTTCTCTAGAATTCTCCAAAGAGCTTCATCTTCTGATCAGTTCAAGTTCCATCCCCGTTGTAGTAAAGTGAAGCTCTCTCATTTATGCTTTGCAGATGACCTCTTCTTATTTGCTCATGGAGATACTAATTCTGTCACTGTTCTCAAGAAATCCCTTGACCTTTTTGAAGGCCTCTCTGGTCTGAAGAGCAACATGGAGAAAAATGTGGTTTTTTGTACTGGTGTTTCTTCTGTGACAAAAGAAAGCATCATAAATATCCTGGGGTTCAAAGAAGGTAAGCTTCCTGTTAAATATCTTGGAGTCCCACTCATATCATCTAAACTGAAAGTTGTTGACTGCCAACCTCTATTAGAGAAGATTGCTAAACGTATAAATTCCTGGACTAATAAGAGGTTATCTTATGCTGGTAGACTGCAACTTCTTAGTTCTGTTCTTTATGGTATCCAAGTGTATTGGTGCAATGCTTTTATCCTTCCAATGAGCATAATATTGAAAATTGAACAACTGTTTAGTTCCTTCTTATGGAAAGGAGAGGCTTCAAATGCTTCAGGGGCTAAAGTCAGCTGGAGTTCTTTGTGCAACCCTAAGAAAGAAGGTGGGCTTGGGCTAAGGCGTGTTGAAGACTGGAACAAAGCTTCTATTGTTAAACATATTTGGAATCTTTTTGCCTGTTCTAGCTCTATTTGGGTTGCTTGGGTGGATAAGTACTTGTTACGGGGTAGGAGCTTTTGGAACATCAAAACCCCTGCAGAAAGTTCTTGGAGCTGGAGGAAAATTCTTAGCATGAGAGATTTTGCTAGACCTCTTATTTTCCACAGGATTGGCAACGGAAAGAATACTTTTCTTTGGCACGATAATTGGTTACCTTGTGGACCCATCTCTCAGCATTTTGGTGATCGTATTATTTATGATACTGGTTTCTCTTGTCAAGCCAAGGTTGATGCTGTTATTCAAAGAGGGAACTAGAACTGGCCTGTTACAAATTTCCTTGATCTTCTTGAGCTCAGACAGATTCAGATGGGGATGCCAGCTCCCTTTGTTGATGTTGGGGATAAAGTGATCCGGAAAGAGTCTAATAATGGTCTTTTTTCAGTACCTTCTGCTTGGAACAAGATCAGAGGTCGTCTCCCTGAAGTGGACTGGTACAGTTGTATTTGGTTCTCCCTAGCCATCAAAAGACACAGTTTTATCCTTTAGTTGGGTATTAAAAACAGGCTTTCTACAATGGATAAATTGGTTCGTTGGGGTATTGTTAATGACGCAACCTGTGTTTTCTTTAGGAGAGATATGGAAACTAGAAATCAATTGTTTTTCCAATGCAGTTTCACAGCTAAGATTTGGCAGTCAATTCTTCTCCTAAGCAACATCAAGCGGACTCCTAGAGTGTGGGCAAATGAGCTTATATGGGCAATTTCAACTTCAAAGCATAACAAGTTTCCTTCAACGGTCAAAAAGCTGAGTTGGGCGGCTACTATCTATCATATCTGGAGAGAGAGAAACCGGCGAGTGCATGAAAATTCTTACTCACCTCCTACTACTATCATTCATAGTATAAAATTTGATGTTAAAAGTAGGGTTTTGAGTGTTAAGAATGTTGAGGATAACCATAGGAACCGTGTGCTTTGTGATAATTGGGGAATTTCTACTGATATCCTCAGTAGAGGTTCTTCTTTGTAATTTGCTTTTTGGTTGCTTGTGCCCGGGCTGTGGGCGTTTGTGCTTGTTTCTTTGGTTGCTGGTGCCCGGGCTGTGGGCTATTTGGTGCTGTGTTGTTACGCTTTAGTTCTTTTGGTTTTTGTCTGTTGTTTAGGCAGGTTTTTCTGGTTTTAGTCCCTTTTTTAGGGGAGGTTCTATCCTTTTTCTGTAGGTTTTGTGGCCTCGGTTTCTTTGTTCGTTTGGGCTTTGCCCTCTTTGGATCAATAAATTCTTGCTTATTCAAAAAAAAAAAAAAAAAAAAAATATATAGAAAATATGTTTTTGAGAATTGCATGTCTCTCTATCTCAACACTTGAGATACAATTCTCTATCATACTATTCAAGGACATTATCATGAACAGTTATAAATAACACAAGTTTACATGATACTATAAAAGTCATTTTATAGATGAATAAGATTCATACAAGAACATAAATGAAATAAAGTTCCCTTAGTACAACCTACTAATTGGTTTTAGGGCACACTTCTAACAATCTCCCACTTGCACTAAACCCAGTTAGTGACGTATCTCATACCCATCTTATCAAGATGCTGCTCCAAGGTCTTCAAAGCAAGAGCCTTGGCAAATGGGTCTGCGGTGTTATCCTCAGATGCTACTCTCTGCATTATGATATCTCCTCTTTCAATGATTTCTCTAATCATGTGGAAGCGCCGTTCAATGTGCTTAGATTTCTGATGAAACCTCGGTTACTTGGCCTGAGCAATGGTCCCACTGTTGTCACAATATAAAGGTATAGGTGACTCAATGGATGGAACCACTCCAAGTTCTGTGATGAACTTCTTGATCCAAACAGCTTCCTTGGCATCTTCAGAGGCTACATACTCAGCTTTTGTAGTGGAATCCGCTGTAATAGACTGCTTACAACTCTTCCAACTAAACACTCCACAATTTAAGGTGAAGAAATATCCTAAGGTAGACTTTCTATCATCAATGTTTGATTGAAAGTCTGAGTCTGTGAAACCATCAACTTTAAGCTCATCTCCTCCATAGACATGAATCAAATCCTTATTCTTTCCCAAGTCTTTAAGGATACTCTTGACTGCCCGCCAGTGCAGATCAGCAGGGTTAGATTCATATCTGCTGACAACGCTTACAGCATGACTAATATCAGGTCCAGTACATAGCATAGCATACATAAGGCTCCCCACAGCAGATGCATAAGGGACATTACTCATATACTCTCTCTCCTGATCTGTCTTGGGAGACATATCCTTGGAGAGATGAATTCCATGTCTAAAGGGAAGCAAACCCCTTTTGGAATTCTCCATACTGAACCTCTTCAGTATTTTATCTATGTACATGGATTGTGAGAGACCAAGCAACCTTTTAGATCTATCTATATAGATATTTATACCCAGTATATAGGTTGCTTCTCCCAAATCCTTCATAGAAAAGTTACTAGAAAGCCAAAGTTTTACAGATGAGATCATTCCTGTATCGTTCCCAATGATAAGGATATCGTCCACATATAGGACAAGGAAAGTGACTGCACTCTCACTAACCTTATTGTACACACATGGTTCATCCATATTTTGAATAAAGCCAAACGATTTGACCGCTTCGTTGAATCGGATGTTCTAGCTTCAAGAAGCTTGCTTTAGTCCATAAATGGATCGCTGTAGTTTGCATACCTTGTGGTCCTTACCACTGGATCTAAAGCCCTTAGGCTGTTCCATATAAAGATCTTCCTCAATGTTTCCATTAAAGAAAGAGGTTTTTACATCCATTTGACATATCTCATAGTCATAGTATGCTGCTATAGCTAGCAAGATCCTAATGGATTTTAGCATAGCTACTGGCGAAAAGGTATCCTCATAATCAACACATTGTTTCTGATTATACCCTTTTGCCACTAGCCTAGCTTTGTAGGTCTCTACCTTTCCATCTGAACCTATCTTCTTCCTATTGTAAATCCATTTACAGCCTATAGGTACTATACCTTCAGGTGGATTTACTAAAGTCCAGACTTCATTGGAATACATTGATTGAATCCATTTCATATTGCATGGCCTCTTGCCATCTTCTCGAGTCGATGTCCAACATCGCTCCTTCGAAAGTGGTAGGATCACCTGGATGTTCCTTGTCGCCAAATAACAATTCCTCACTGAAATCATGGAGATACCCATATCTCACTGGAGGAGCAGATATTCTACCAGATCTACGAAGTGGTAGTGTAACAATAGGTACTGCCTCAACAGGGGCAGGTGTGGTATCAGTGTTGGTCTGTGTACTCTCGGATAATTCCTCGAGATCTATCACTTGACCTTTGCCTCATTCTTGTATGAAATCTCTTTCAAGAAAAACAACAAACTTACTATCAAAGACTTTCTCTTCGCTAGTGTGATAGAAGTAGTATCTCAAAGACTCTTTTGGGTACCCTACAAACCTACACTTGTCTGACCTAGCTTCCAGTTTTGTTGCATTTTGGTTCTTAATATATGCAACGCAACCCCAAACCCTTAGATGCTTCAGGCTTGGTTTCTTCCCATACCATATCTCATAGGGTAGCTTAGGGATAGATTTGGAAGGAACCCTATTTAATAGATAAGCGGCTATTTCTAATGCATATCCCCAGAAGGATATTGGCATTTCAGTGTAACTTAGCATCGATCGTACCATGTTCATCAAAGTACGATTTCTCCTTTCAGATACACCATTCAGCTGAGGTGTACTAGGAGGAGTCCACTGTGATAATATGGCAGCCTCAGTAAGACGATCCAAAAACTCGGTGGTTAAGTATTCTCCTCCTCGATCTGATCAAAGAGCTTTAATACTTTTGTCAGTTTGTTTCTCCACTTCAGCTCTGTATTCCTTGAACTTTTCAAAGGATTCAGATTTGTGTTTCATGAGATACACTGTACCTAACCGTGAGTGATCATCGGTAAAGGTAATGAAGTAGGTGAAACCACCCCTGGCAACCTTATTTAAAGGTCCACATACATCAGAATGTATCAACCCTAGTATGTATCTTGATTGCACCATAATATTGCATACTTTCATTGCATTATTCCCATCATTTTGTACATACTTGAGCCATTTATTCTTGTAAATAGGTGCGTTTGATTCTTTTGTTGTTTTTGAGCCCTTGCAGGTTGAATACGCTAAAATGGATGCTTTTTGTATGCAAAGTGAGAGCTTGGAGTCAAGCCTTGGAAGTCTTCAAAGGTCATGGGACTTATAGAACATACTTCTAGGTGTGTCTAGATGCCACATATCAAATTTCAAAGCTAAATGCCAAGTGGTTTGGGAGATATGGGCAAACGAAGTCATGAAGTGCAAAAAGCGACCGATCTGGACATTTTGGAAAACCTGTTTCTCTCCAGATTGAATTGGACAATGAGACCACCATGGTTGGAAAGAAGACTTCTCAAGCTTCGCGTGCATATAAAGAACGTCCAAATCCGACTTCGGAAGAGAGAGATATGACCATTTGAAGTTGGAGGCTTTCGCAAGGCAAAATAGAGCAGTTTTGGCTTTTCAGCAAGGGGGTACCGGTCCCTCCTAGAGGGGTACCGGTCCCCATGTTGCAGAAGTGAAAGGGTACCGGTCCCTCCTAGAGGGGTACCGGTCCCTATGTGCCGGAAATCCCCCGGATTGCTTGAAATTTGCCCCTTTTGCTAGGGCATTCTTGTCTTTTGGTCCCCATGTTTTGTAGCCCTAATGGGGGGATATTTAAACTCTTTTGGCAGCTGGTTTGCCTTACTCTCTACCTTTCCCACTTAGTTTTTAGGGCTCTCTTAGGTTAGTTTAGTTTTTCTCTTAGTTTAGGTTAGGATTAGTTTAGTTTAGGTTAGTTTGGTATTCTTGTTTTCATCTATGGTTTGTAATCTTTGTTGTTCTTTATTTGTAGCTTGTTAAATTTTGTATTTTCATTCTTAAGTAATATAAATAGCTTTCAATTCAAGTTTCTTGCATTTTTCATCTTCCATGGCTAGCTAAACATCAAGAAGGTGAGTTCTATGGTGGATTTCCTCTCCAAACCCTAGGTAAATGGTATTTTCTCATGTCTTGAACCTTTAATGTTTATGGAATGATGTTTGATCCTCTCTTATCTTGTGAACACTTGTGGTGTCATATTCATGATCATTATATGACTTGTTATGTTTGGTTATTGAGCACATATGCATGCCACATGTTTGTTAAAATGCCTCATCATCTTTTGAACCCTTGTAGTATCATATTCATGGCCATTGCATGACTTGTTATGTTTGGTTATTGAGCACATATGCATGCCACATGTTTGCTAAAATGTCAAAGAGAGTGTTAGGTTTTATTCCACCATTTTAGGTTACTCAATTGAGTTTTTATTGCTAAATCTTCCATCAAAGACCATTCTTCAATGGATCCTAGATGAGTTTTCCCTTCAAAATGCATTTAAAGTTAAATCCTCCATCAAAGACCATTCTTCAATGGATCCTAGATGAGAAATCATTATGAGAAATACATTTACCAAAGGTTTGGAAGAAATGAACCCATAGAATTCATCTTACTTAACTTAATTAGTTTTCTTTTATAATTTGTCATCATTTTAGTATAAACAAAACAATCAACAATCAACCCCCATGATTTTACACTTTCTTTTACATTCATTGGTTATCAACACCTAAGGATCATTTGGACCTGTTCCACTCCCTGTGGATATGACCTACGGACTCCCTAGTATTTATTGCTTGACGACCGGTGGATTTCTATGCTTGGGAATCTATTGCGCACCTCATTTTAAGTTCAAGCATATCCTGCCCTCTTACTGTAACCAGTAAAGGGCGATTTGGTCATCTTACCCATGAGATAAGGTTCACAAGTAGGTAAGGTAAGGAGTAATCCAAACTTAGACAAAAAAGAAATGGAATTTCTAGAGAGAGAAGCTCTAGGGTTTCGGTGACTTGTCTTCCTTGATTTTTGTGCCCAAATTATTTCTTTACTCTTTCTCCTTTAGCATTAATGGCTGACCTCATAGATTCTTCCCACTTGGGTTGTAAATCAACACGTGGTACTCTTGGTGATTTTAGTCAACATCTCACTTAAGGTAATAATCAGATTCGGGGATCTAAGGTATCTAATATACCTGGAGAGGAGTTTTTTAAGAAAACCACTGTTGGCTCTCATTCGCGCGAGTTTACAGGACAATATGGCGATTTCGGTGGCTATGGTGAGTCTGGTGGCTATGGTGATGCCGGCGACGGTATGGCTGTTGTGAATGTTTTTTCCAGTGTGGCTGAAGGAAGTCATGGTTCTAAAGGTGAGATTCATCATTCCTCTTATAGTTCTCTGTCGCGTGGGTTCAAACATGGGTATGATGGTTCTGGTGGAGGAGTGGGTGATGGGAGCAATGCGTCTTGTATGGTTGAAGGTGTTCCCGGCGACGGCATACATGGATCCTCTGTTGGGCATCGAGTTGGATCTCGAGTCATACCTGGTGAGGGTAAGATTATGCACGGCATTGGATCTCGAGCCACAGCTGTAAACAGAGATACCCATCTCGAGCCACCTGGTGAAGCTGTTCGAAAGTATTCTTCTGAATCTTTCTCTCGTGGGTCTACTGATGGGTTGGATGGTCCCGGCGACGGAGCGGTTGACGGCAGTGGGTTTTTTAACGTTGTTGATGGTTCTCCAGGCTTCAAAGGTGAGATTCTTCAATCACGTTATTCTGGGTCTCTGATTGGAACTGTCGAAGAACATGGTGGTTCTGGTAATGGCGTGGGTATTGGGGGTGGAGCCTCTGTTCGTGCTATTCAAGGTCAGGTTTGCAAGGTTCTATTCCTGCTATTACGAATGAGGATAGTGGAAGTGGGGTTTCCCGATTCACTCATAGCTCACAGTTGAGTGGATTTTTTGGAGGGTTTGATGGTTCACAGTCGCATAGGTCTACTTGTAGGAATGATGGCTTGCAATTACGTGGTTCTATTGATGGGGTTGATGGTTCTGCTGTTGGTGGGGTTGTTGGGAGTGGTTTGCCCAGTGTGGCTGAGGGTTCTCATAGTTCTAAAAATGCAACCCGAGATGCTCCTGTTCATGGGGCTCAAGCTAGGTCATGGGTGGGTATTTCCTCAAGAACCCAAATTAACCCAGTGGGTTTGACGGCTTCGAACCTGAATGGATCTAACCCTAATGTTATGCTTAACGATAATCAAGGGTCTGGTACTGCAACTGATGCTAGAGGTAAGACTCCTATGGCTACTGGTCCTAATCAAAACGTATGGGTTGGCAGTGGGGTGTATAGTGGTCATGCTGTTAGTGGTGGGAGGGCTAATCAGCCTATCAATGATTGGAAATCCCTTTTCTCAGTTCCAGAATCTTTGTATTCTAAATTGGAATATTTTGAACCTTTGTGTATAGATGGCAATGTGATTGTTAAACCTCCTATTGTTGTAGCTAGAGAAGGGTTTGCAATGTGGGAGGATTGCTTGGTTGGCCAGTTTGTTGACAAAAGGCTTCCTTATACTGTGGTTAAGAATACTGTCTCTAAACTCTAGGGACATCGTGAAATTCCAGAAATTTTTACCACAGATAGTGGATTGTTCATTTTCAGATTTGCTAACTTGGGAGTTAGGGACTGGGTGCTTGAGTCTGGGATGTGGCATTTGCTGGGAAACCCCTCATTTTGAGGAAATGGCAACCAAGAATGGAAACCTTAAATCTACATTTGACTAGTGTTCCAATTTGGGTTAAATTCTATAATATTCCGTTAGAATATTGGACAGATAAGGGATTGAGCTACGTTGCTAGTGCGATCGGTAAACCCCTTTACTTGGATTCTCTGACTCAGAGTAGATCTAGATTATCATTTGCTAGGATCTGTGTGGAGGTTGAAACTAATTGCGAATTTCCCAAGTCTTTCAAGCTGGATACGAGTGGAGGTTATTTAATTGATATTCAAGTTGAGTATTCATGGAAACCTACTAAATGCTCCATATGCAATATTTTTGGGCATAACTCTAACCACTGTCCAAAGATTGACCATCCGAGCTTTATGGATTCTTTTCCAAATGCGATCACTGAGTTTTTTGGGCAAAACTCTAACCACTATCCAAAGGTTTCTTAAAACAGAAATCCCGGGTTCAGTGGCTGAAGTTGGGGGATCAGAATACTAACTTTTTCTTCAAATCTGTTAAGGCTAGGAATTCTATCAATTCGATTAAGTGTATTATTCATTCTGATGGTTCAAAAGTTAATTATCCAAAAAAAAAAAAAAAGATGGTTCAAAAGTTGAGGATCCTATTGATATAAAGAATGAGGCTATCTCCTACTTCCAATCTCTTTTGGGAAATGATTCTGGCTCTCCTAGTGATTATGGTTTTCTGAATAATCTAGAGGGGTTTACTTGGTCTTCTGATCATCTGGATATCCTTAATCGAGGTGTTTCTGCTGAAGAGATTAAATCCACCATTTTTTCAATTAAGAATGATAAGGCTCCTGGTCCTGATGGTTTTTCTTCCCTGTTTTTCAAGAAAGCGTGGGGTATTGTGGGTGAAGATGTTATTGAGGCAATTTATTCTTTCTTCAGCACTGGTTGTCTGCTCAGGGAGGTTAATTGTACCATTATTGCTCTTGTGCCTAAGGTTCCTAATCCTTTCTCTTTTAATGAGTTTAGGCCTATCTCTTGTTGCAATGTTATTTATAAGTGCATATCTAAAATCATTGTGAATAGGCTTAAGTTATGCCTCCCTAACATTATTGGCCCGTTTCAATCTGCATTTGTTCATGGTCGCATTATTTCTGATAACATTTTGTTAACTCAAGAAATTATGCATAATTATCATAGAGATATGGGGCCTCCTAGATGTGCTTTAAAGATTGACATTAAGAAAGCATATGATTCTGTTAACTGGGAAGCTTTGACTGCTATCTTGAGGCATATGGGTACTCCTGCTCATTTGTTGAACTGTATTATGGCGTGTATCTCTTCTCCCAAGTTTTCGATTGCTGTTAATGGAGAGTTAGCAGGGTTCTTTGCGGGGAAACAGGGGCTTCGGCAAGGGGATCCTATGTCTCCTTTTCTCTTTGTGATTGTTATGGAAGTCCTGTCTAGATCTCTTTCTCGAGCCACTAGGAGGGATGATTTTGAATACCATTTTAGATGTGAGAAAATTCATCTTTCCCATCTTTACTTTGCTGATGACCTGTTCTTGTTTGCTAAGGCCACTCCTGGTAGTGTTCAGATTCTTATGGATGAGTTGAAGGCTTTTGAGGTGTTTTCTGGTCTCCAGGTTAATCCCAGCAAGAGCGCTTTGTTTATGTCGAACGCTAGTGATTCTGTGAAAGCTGACATCATTCGTATTTCTGGGTTCAATGTGGGGTGTTTGCCTATGAGGTATCTGGGGGTTCCCCTTATTTCTACAAAGCTTTCCGGTTCTGACTGTCAACCTTTGCTGGAGAAGTTGATTAGTCGTATCCAGTCTTGGACCAGCAAGTATCACTCTTTTGCTGGAAGACTCCAGCTTTTATCTTCAGTTCTGTATAGCATTCAGGTGTACTGGTGTAGCATGTTTATTATTCCCATTGACACTATATGCAGAATTGAGCAGATTTTCAATGCTTTTCTCTAGTCTGGGTCTTATGGTAAAGCTCATAAGGCCAAAGTTAGTTGGAGTTTGGTCTGTTTACCTAAGGAGGAATGAGGATTAGGCCTTCGCAGGATCAAGGATTGGAATGTTGCTGCTATTCTAAAGCATATATGGAGTTTATTCTCTAGATCTGGTTCGATATGGGTTGCTTGGGTGAAGGAATATCTTCTTAGGGGCAGAAGTTTCTGGTCCATTAACCTTCCTTCTAATTGCTCTTGGAGTTGGAGAAAGATGCTTCAGTTGAGGGATGTGGCTAGACCCCTTATCAAGCACAGTATTGGTAATGGTGTTTCTACTTTTCTCTGGCATGACAATTGGCATCCTCTTGGGCCCCTATTACAGCATTTTAGTTCTCGTGTGGTTTATGATGCGGCTATCCATTTGCAGGCTAAAGTTTCTAGTATCTTATTTGATGAGGGTTGGCGTTGGCCCATTACTAATACTTCTGATCTTATTACCATCCAGAATAGTTGCTTTGAGTGTCCCCCTCTGCTTAGTAGGAGAGAGGATACTGTGGTGTGGTCCCTTTCTCCTTCTGGGAATTTTTCTACTAGTTCCGCTTGGAATCATGTTCGTATTACTGCCCCGGCTGTGAGTTGGCATTCTGCTGTGTGGTATTCGAAATCTATTATAAGACACTCTTTTATTAAATGGTTGGCTATTCTTGACAGGTTAACTACCCAAGAAAAGCTTATGAGATGGGGTGTGATCTCTTCTATGTCCTGTGTGTTTTGCAGATCTGATAACGAAGACATGAACCATCTATTTTTTGGCTGCAGTTTTACAGCCCAGATTTGGGGTAAAGTTCCCAGGTTGTGTGGTCACAATAGACATCCCCGATCCTGGGAGAATGAACTTCTGTGGGTTACTTCTTGCAAAGGGAAGTCGTTTTGTTCCACAATCAAGAAGATAGCTTGGGCTGCCACTATTTACAATATATGGAGACAAATGAATGCCAGAATTCAAGAAAACCTGTTCATCAACGCCGATATTATCTTTACTTTAATTCATAATGAGGTGAGAAACAGTGTCTAGCTTTCATGATATTGTAGATAATCCTACTAATAGATCTATGTGTGACAGGTGGGCTTTTGATTGTAATATCTTAAAACATTAAGGTTTAGTCCTGTTTTCTTCTTATTGGTTGCTTGTCCCCGGGCTGTGGGCATTTGAGCTTGTCTTTGGTTTGTGTTGCTTTTGCCCGGGCTGTGGGCTGTCTGTTGCAGTTTGTTTTGGTTTGGTCCTTTTGTTTTTCTGTTGTTTTTAGGCAGGTTTTTTTTGGTTTTTGTCCTTTTTTAGGGGAGGTTCTGTCCGTTTTTCCGTAGGTTTTTGTGGCCTCAGTCTCTTTCTTTGTTCTTTTGGGCTCTGCCCTTTTTTGGATCAATAAATTCTTAATTATCCAAAAAAAAAAAGGGGGTATAAGTACATATGAACCCAATTGCCCATCCTTACCTAACTTGTTGATCCTTTCCTCACTAATATGACATAATCTCAAATGCCATAGATAGGTCGAGTCTTTCTCATCTCTAGGTCTTTTATGCTTTTTAGCATCATGTCTATTCTCTAAGTAGTTTACACTACCATCCATGTTTAAGAAATATAAACCATTTAGATATATGCCAGAACCAACAGATTTATTTCCAATAGAAATAGTACAACTATCCCTATTAAAAACAAATTCATAGCCAGAACAAGTTAAGGATGAAACCGAAATAATGTTCCTAACAATTCCTGGCATAAACAAACATTTTTCTAATTTCATGACATGTCCAGATGGAAGGTTTAAGTCACAAGTCCCAACAGCTAATGCAACAACGCTTGCTCCATTTCCCACTCGAAGGGTAACTTGATCTTGACTTAATTTTCTGCTTTCTCTTAGTTCTCTAATATTTTTACATATATGAGAACTAGCCTCAGTATTTAATACCCAAGAGGAAGCATCGCTTAGTGATAGATAGAATCCTGAATTAGGAACACTTCCAAATTCTATAAGCCTCTTATCTTTACAAGGTTCTGTCAAACAGTAGTCATTTTCATTTTCAGATATTTGTGTAAGTATAGCCATTATGATAGCTACAAAAATAAGTAACAGATTATTAAAATATTTCATTTAAAACCATAATAACCTGGTCTTTAGTTTTATGGTATCTCCCACTATTTTATCAAATCCCATACACTCTCTATAGGATTCGAGAATTCAGGGCAGAATTCTTAATGGAGATTGGGTTCCCATTTGAACTACTGGACCTCACCTAATAGGTTCTTTGACCACTAATCCAAAGGAGTGGATAACTCTTACCCAATGCTTCTCAAGCAATTTCCAACCTTCCTTTAGCCTCTAAATTTCAGTATCCTCACATAATAGGTTCTTGGATAGTGCTTTTTAGTTAAATCACACCTACCATTCACTAGAGTATGGTCAATTGAACGTTGCATCCCTCACATAATAGATTCTTGGAATGCCCCATTGTCGCACCTCATGATATCCAATATGTAACAAGCTAGTATGAACCCTCAGAATGAATGTGTTCCCGCATATCTGTAGCCAAACACAAGCACCATAAGGATCCACCTATCTTGTAATGGTGGGAGGCTAGGATAAAGCACTCGAATGCCTCTTCCTTATAATTTAAATTTGAAAACGAGGGGTTTTAGGTCTCATCATATTAAACATACATCGCATGCATATATATATATATATATATATATATATATATATATATATATATATATCACATATATTAATTCATTAACCATTCTTTATTATTAGTACAATAATGATACTCCCATTGTCCATGAAGGGAAGGGAAACTATCATTAAAGACATATAATAATATGGTTAATGGGCCCCCTTAAAACATACATCTAGCATATATATGGGCCTTATGGAAAGTTTATGGACTTTTAAGGTTGGGCCCAACTAGAGCCATTAGCTGAGCCCTAGGTCTAATGTGGGTTATGTGATCGCAATTTTAACCTGTAACTATTACATAAAAGAAAATAACTTCTCAAGGTCTTCTCTTTGTCCTCCCACTGCTCCATGCATCCTTGGGTCCACCACGTACCTTCTCGATCTTCAAAGTACATTTACAATAAACAAAGAAAGGGTATAAAGGAATAGGGGAATACATTTAAGAGAAAAGGGAGAAGGCATGCAAGCCTTAATTAAAATTACATCACCAAAATTTAACAACTTAAATTTACAACCCATAAAAGAAAACAGATCTCATGCGGCCAATCACAGCTCATTTTAATTGGACTTTTAAGTCCATAAATTTCCATTTATTATACAATCTAGTTGCATAAAATAAAGCAATCAAAGGAACAAAAGATAAATGGCAATGGCATGTATTAAAAATTAAAGTAACACTTTACTTTTAGTGCTTTCTCAAAACACCAAGAATCTGCCCTTATTTTGTAATAATTATTTGCACCATTTAAAGCAACTTTTAAAATACAAGAACACTTCATTTCACATGGATTTTAAGTGTTCCTTCAAATGGCAGAGGTCTCGTTAAGTGATTCCAACGTTTGATATCACTTTAAAGCGATTTGTGACTGTAACTCCAAATCGTGACAGATTTGAGTATCGGTCACAAAAAGCTTAATGCGGCTAGCTAAAGGTCAAAATAAATCATGGGAACCCTTCCTACATTTAGTTAAGACCTTATAATAGTGAAGTAGATAAGTGGCCTTTTGTAAAAATCAATAAAAACTATTTTTAAAGATTTTATAATATGATATATGTTGCAGCCTAGAAAAACAGCAAACTGTTTTGACTTTCAAAATTATATAAATATTATCATATCAATATATTTTCATGAACTAACTATTAGAACACTTCAATATATTAATATTGATGACCCTCATGCATTTTAATCGAATTAAAAGCCTAAAATAGTATTTGTTTAAGTCTAAACTCTCAAATTGGCAATTAGGGTTTCTAAAACCCTAATTTCACTTTCGTTCTAATTCATTCCTTTTTCGAATTATAAAACCTTTTAAATAATTTTATAATGTTGTAAAACAATGCAATAAACATTAAGTGAATGAAGTAGGACCAAAAATCAGCCACCATGTGACCATGACACACTAGGGTGTAGGAAACCCTAGTGTGGCCGAAATTTAGGAGAGAGATAGTAGGGTTGGGACTTTCCCAATTTTGATAATTTCCAATATCACATATTTAAAATAATCATAATATATTAGGATTAAATAAATACCTAATTAAGGTCATCATATGACAAGTTTCCTATTTCTATAAGGATTCTAAATATCACAAGCTTTAACTATCAAAGAAAGTATAAAATAG
>JAESVK010071932.1:0-16744 GCA_017140935.1 Hamamelis virginiana
AAATTGATATGCCCTTTAGGATTGGTTTTAGGGCATACCTCTAACAAATTGGCATCCTCTCGGTCCTTTATTGCAGCATTTCAGTCCCCGGGTTGTTTATGATGCAGCTATTCCTTTGCAAGCTAAGGTTTTTTGTATTTTAGCTGATGATGGTTGGAAATAGCCTGTCACTAATACTTCTGATCTTATAGCCATCCGTAATTGTTGTTTTGCATGCCCCCCTTCCCCAGGTAGGAGGGAGGATGTTGTGGTATGGTCTCTTTCTAATTCTGGGAAGTTCTCTATTAGCTCTGCTTGGAATTACTTACGTTCCACTTCTCCAGTTGTGAGTTGGCATAATATTGTGTGGTTTTCGAACTCTATTCGAATGCACTCTTTTATTGCTTGGTTGGCTATTCTCAACAGGTTGTCTACCCAAGAAAAACTTATGAGATGGGGTGTTATTTCTTCTATGTCTTGTGTGTTTTGCAGGGCAGATTGTGAAGACAGGAATCATCTCTTTTTTGACTGCAGGTTTACTGCCCTGATTTGGGGAAAAGTTCTAAGGCTGTGTGGTTACAATAGGCTGCCTCGATCCTAGGAAAATGAGTTTATATGGGTTACCTCTTGTAAAGGGAAGACTTTTTGCTCCACCATTAGGAGGATAGCTTGGGCTGCCACTATCTACAATATATGGAGACAAAGGAATGCTAGAATTCACGAAAATTTGTTCATTAGCTCTGATTCTAGCTTGTTGTTGGTTGCTTGTGCCCAGGCTGTGGGCTTTTTGTGCTTGTGTTTTGTTGGTTGTGCTGGTGCTCGGGTTGTGGGTTGTTGGTTTCTGTCGTCTTTTTTGTGGTTTTTTGCTGTTTTTTTAAGCAGGTTTTCTGGCTTTTGTCCCTTTTTTAGGGGAGGTTCTGTCAGTTTTTCCGTAGGTTTTTGTGGCCTCGGTTTCATTCTTTGTTCTTTGGGCTTTGTGGATTAATAAATTCTTAATTATCCAAAAAAAAAAAAAAAACAACCAGTCTTCTCTTTTAATGACGTTTGGTTACAAGTGCTAGCTTGACCAAAACTCATTTAATATAACAATATCCTAGTTATTTATATTCTTAATCCCTTTAATTATTAACCTTTAATAACAAGGGTTAAGCATATATAAATTAGGATATTCCTCTCACTCAAATTAAATAAGATCACTTAAGCCCTTATGTGTGTGACCCATTGGGTTCACCCCAACCTAGTAGTGGCTCGGGAACATCGCATGTTTCCCAAAATAGAAACTTTCTATTTTTGGTTCGATTGGAACGATTCCAATACTTATCGTTAGGCCTTCACTAGTCATGAGTGACGTCTAGCAATGTGTCATGACATGCCCTAGGTGTGGGTGATATACCTGTATAAATGAACCCTTCGTGTAATAGATAATCCTTTACCAAACAATGTCACGATTTAGTTATTTGGGTATGGATTCATGTCAAAACTTTAACTTAATCCTGTGTTAAGTATTCACCAAAATATAAACTCACTTAGGTAAACCCTTGAAAACACTTTTCCTTTGGTTACCTCTGCTTTGGCCAAAGACTTCATTGAGTTATTATTTGTGAATTAACTGTGACATTCTCCCTTTGATACTAAGGGTGGTGATCCCCTATTGCACACTCACCTATCTTTATATATAACTTACTAAAGCCAATAAGCACCGATTACATCCTCTTGATTTAGGGTGTACAAAATACTATCAAACTCTAGTAATTCATACATAAGATAACCAGTGGTGTCTCAGGTATGAGGATTACAAATGTGATTATACACATGAGCAGCTTTTGACATTCAAATACATCTCCATAAGCTGTACTCATATTAGTCACGTTCAGTGTACTTGTTCTCTAACAAGCACCCACAAGTTTACTATAGTGTCTCTACACAGATCGCACAAATGGCTCTCCTAGGTGTGCTATCAAAGTTGACTTGATGAAGGCCTATGACTCAGTTGGTTGGGACTTCCTGATTGCTGTTTTGGAATCTCTTAACACTCCAAGTCTGGTTGTGAATTGGATTAAGGCTTGTATCTCCACTCCTAAATTCTCTATTGCTTTAAATGGTAACCTGGAGGGGTTTTTTGCTGGTGAAAGAGGGCTTAGGCAGGGTGATCCAATGTCTCCATACCTGTTTGTGTTGGTTATGGAAGTTTTCTCTAGAATTCTCCAAAGAGCTTCATCTTCTGATCAGTTCAAGTTCCATCCCCGTTGTAGTAAAGTGAAGCTCTCTCATTTATGCTTTGCAGATGACCTCTTCTTATTTGCTCATGGAGATACTAATTCTGTCACTGTTCTCAAGAAATCCCTTGACCTTTTTGAAGGCCTCTCTGGTCTGAAGAGCAACATGGAGAAAAATGTGGTTTTTTGTACTGGTGTTTCTTCTGTGACAAAAGAAAGCATCATAAATATCCTGGGGTTCAAAGAAGGTAAGCTTCCTGTTAAATATCTTGGAGTCCCTCTCATATCATCTAAACTGAAAGTTGTTGACTGCCAACCTCTATTAGAGAAGATTGCTAAATGTATAAATTCCTGGACTAACAAGAGGTTATCTTATGCTGGTAGACTGCAACTTCTTAGTTCTGTTCTTTATGGTATCCAAGTGTATTGGTGCAATGCTTTTATCCTTCCAATGAGCATAATATTGAAAATTGAACAACTGTTTAGTTCCTTCTTATGGAAAGGAGAGGCTTCAAATGCTTCAGGGGCTAAAGTCAGCTGGAGTTCTTTGTGCAACCCTAAGAAAGAAGGTGGGCTTGGGCTAAGGCGTGTTGAAGACTGGAACAAAGCTTCTATTGTTAAACATATTTGGAATCTTTTTGCCTGTTCTAGCTCTATTTGGGTTGCTTGGGTGGATAAGTACTTGTTACGGGGTAGGAACTTTTGGAACATCAAAACCCCTGCAGAAAGTTCTTGGAGCTGGAGGAAAATTCTTAGCATGAGAGATTTTGCTAGACCTCTTATTTTCCACAGGATTGGCAATGGAAAGAATACTTTTCTTTGGCACGATAATTGGTTACCTTGTGGACCCATCTCTCAGCATTTTGGTGATCGTATTATTTATGATACTGGTTTCTCTTGTCAAGCCAAGGTTGATGCTGTTATTCAAAAAGGGAACTAGAACTGGCCTGTTACAAATTTCCTTGATCTTCTTGAGCTCAGACAGATTCAGATGGGGATGCCAGCTCCCTTTGTGGATGTTGGGGATAAAGTGATCCGGAAAGAGTCTAATAATGGTCTTTTTTCAGTACCTTCTGCTTGGAACAAGATCAGAGGTCGTCTCCCTGAAGTGGACTGGTACAGTTGTATTTGGTTCTCCCTAGCCATCAAAAGACACAGTTTTATCCTTTAGTTGGGTATTAAAAACAGGCTTTCTACAATGGATAAATTGGTTCGTTGGGGTATTGTTAATGACGCAACCTGTGTTTTCTTTAGGAGAGATATGGAAACTAGAAATCAATCGTTTTTCCAATGCAGTTTCACAGCTAAGATTTGGCAGTCAATTCTTCTCCTAAGCAACATCAAGCGGACTCCTAGAGTGTGGGCAAATGAGCTTATATGGGCAATTTCAACTTCAAAGCATAACAAGTTTCCTTCAACGGTCAAAAAGCTGAGTTGGGCGGCTACTATCTATCATATCTGGAGAGAGAGAAACCGGCGAGTGCATGAAAATTCTTACTCACCTCCTACTACTATCATTCATAGTATAAAATTTGATGTTAAAAGTAGGGTTTTGAGTGTTAAGAATGTTGAGGATAACCATAGGAACCGTGTGCTTTGTGATAATTGGGGAATTTCTACTGATATCCTCAGTAGAGGTTCTTCTTTGTAATTTGCTTTTTGGTTGCTTGTGCCCGGGCTGTGGGCGTTTGTGCTTGTTTCTTTGGTTGCTGGTGCCCGGGCTGTGGGCTATTTGGTGCTGTGTTGTTACGCTTTAGTTTTTTTGGTTTTTGTCTGTTGTTTAGGCAGGTTTTTCTGGTTTTAGTCCCTTTTTTAGGGGAGGTTCTATCCTTTTTCCGTAGGTTTTGTGGCCTCGGTTTCTTTGTTCGTTTGGGCTTTGCCCTCTTTGGATCAATAAATTCTTGCTTATTCAAAAAAAAAAAAAAAAAAAAAATATATAGAAAATATGTTTTTGAGAATTGCATGTCTCTCTATCTCAACACTTGAGATACAATTCTCTATCATACTATTCAAGGACATTATCATGAACAGTTATAAATAACACAAGTTTACATGATACTATAAAAGTCATTTTATAGATGAATAAGATTCATACAAGAACATAAATGAAATAAAGTTCCCTTAGTACAACCTACTAATTGGTTTTAGGGCACACTTCTAACAATCTCCCACTTGCACTAAACCCAGTTAGTGACGTATCTCATACCCATCTTCTCAAGATGCTGCTCCAAGGTCTTCAAAGCAAGAGCCTTGGTAAATGGGTCTGCGGTGTTATCCTCAGATGCTACTCTCTGCATTATGATATCTCCTCTTTCAATGATTTCTCTAATCATGTGGAAGCGCCGTTCAATGTGCTTAGATTTCTGATGAAACCCCGGTTACTTGGCCTGAGCAATGGTCCCACTGTTGTCACAATATAAAGGTATAGGTGACTCAATGGATGGAACCACTCCAAGTTCTGTGATGAACTTCTTGATCCAAACAGCTTCCTTGGCATCTTCAGAGGCTACATACTCAGCTTTTGTAGTGGAATCCGCTGTAATAGACTGCTTACAGCTCTTCCAACTAAACACTCCACAATTTAAGGTGAAGAAATATCCTAAGGTAGACTTTCTATCATCAATGTTTGATTGAAAGTCTGAGTCTGTGAAACCATCAACTTTAAGCTCATCTCCTCCATAGACATGAATCAAATCCTTATTCTTTCCCAAGTCTTTAAGGATACTCTTGACTGCCCGCCAGTGCAGATCAGCAGGGTTAGATTCATATCTGCTGACAACGCTTACAGCATGACTAATATCAGGTCCAGTACATAGCATAGCATACATAAGGCTCCCCACAGCAGATGCATAAGGGACATTACTCATATACTCTCTCTCCTGATCTGTCTTGGGAGACATATCCTTGGAGAGATGAATTCCATGTCTAAAGGGAAGCAAACCCCTTTTGGAATTCTCCATACTGAACCTCTTCAGTATTTTATCTATGTACATGGATTGTGAGAGACCAAGCAACCTTTTAGATCTATCTATATAGATATTTATACCCAGTATATAGGTTGCTTCTCCCAAATCCTTCATAGAAAAGTTACTAGAAAGCCAAAGTTTTACAGATGAGATCATTCCTGTATCGTTCCCAATGATAAGGATATCGTCCACATATAGGACAAGGAAAGTGACTGCACTCTCACTAACCTTATTGTACACACATGGTTCATCCATATTTTGAATAAAGCCAAACGATTTGACCGCTTCGTTGAATCGGATGTTCTAGCTTCAAGAAGCTTGCTTTAGTCCATAAATGGATCGCTGTAGTTTGCATACCTTGTGGTCCTTACCACTGGATCTAAAGCCCTTAGGCTGTTCCATATAAAGATCTTCCTCAATGTTTCCATTAAAGAAAGAGGTTTTTACATCCATTTGACATATCTCATAGTCATAGTATGCTGCTATAGCTAGCAAGATCCTAATGGATTTTAGCATAGCTGCTGGCGAAAAGGTATCCTCATAATCAACACATTGTTTCTGATTATACCCTTTTGCCACTAGCCTAGCTTTGTAGGTCTCTACCTTTCCATCTGAACCTATCTTCTTCCTATTGTAAATCCATTTACAGCCTATAGGTACTATACCTTCAGGTGGATTTACTAAAGTCCAGACTTCATTGGAATACATTGATTGAATCCATTTCATATTGCATGGCCTCTTGCCATCTTCTCGAGTCGATGTCCAACATCGCTCATTCGAAAGTGGTAGGATCACCTGGATGTTCCTTGTCGCCAAATAACAATTCCTCACTGAAATCATGGAGATACCCATATCTCACTGGAGGAGCAGATATTCTACCAGATCTACGAAGTGGTAGTGTAACAATAGGTACTGCCTCAACAGGGGCAGGTGTGGTATCAGTGTTGGTCTGTGTACTCTCGGATAATTCCTCGAGATCTATCACTTGACCTTTGCCTCATTCTTGTATGAAATCTCTTTCAAGAAAAACAACAAACTTACTATCAAAGACTTTCTCTTCGCTAGTGTGATAGAAGTAGTATCCCAAAGACTCTTTTGGGTACCCTACAAACCTACACTTGTCTGACCTAGCTTCCAGTTTTGTTGCATTTTGGTTCTTAATATATGCAACGCAACCCCAAACCCTTAGATGCTTCAGGCTTGGTTTCTTCCCATACCATATCTCATAGGGTAGCTTAGGGATAGATTTGGAAGGAACCCTATTTAATAGATAAGCGGCTATTTCTAATGCATATCCCCAGAAGGATATTGGCATTTCAGTGTAACTTAGCATCGATCGTACCATGTTCATCAAAGTACGATTTCTCCTTTCAGATACACCATTCAGCTGAGGTGTACTAGGAGGAGTCCACTGTGATAATATGGCAGCCTCAGTAAGACGATCCAAAAACTCGGTGGTTAAGTATTCTCCTCCTCGATCTGATCAAAGAGCTTTAATACTTTTGTCAGTTTGTTTCTCCACTTCAGCTCTGTATTCCTTGAACTTTTCAAAGGATTCAGATTTGTGTTTCATGAGATACACTGTACCTAACCGTGAGTGATCATCGGTAAAGGTAATGAAGTAGGTGAAACCACCCCTGGCAACCTTATTTAAAGGTCCACATACATCAGAATGTATCAACCCTAGTATGTATCCTGATTGCACCATAATATTGCATACTTTCATTGCATTATTCCCATCATTTTGTACATACTTGAGCCATTTATTCTTGTAAATAGGTGCGTTTGATTCTTTTGTTGTTTTTGAGCCCTTGCAGGTTGAATACGCTAAAATGGATGCTTTTTGTATGCAAAGTGAGAGCTTGGAGTCAAGCCTTGGAAGTCTTCAAAGGTCATGGGACTTATAGAACATACTTCTAGGTGTGTCTAGATGCCACATATCAAATTTCAAAGCTAAATGCCAAGTGGTTTGGGAGATATGGGTAAACGAAGTCATGAAGTGCAAAAAGCGACCAATCTGGACATTTTGGAAAACATGTTTCTCTCAAGATTGAATTGGACAATGAGACCACCATGGTTGGAAAGAAGACTTCTCAAGCTTCGCATGCATATAAAGAACGTCAAAATCCGACTTCGGACGAGAGAGATATGACCATTTGAAGTCGGAGGCTTTCGCAAGGCAAATCTGGCAGTTTTGCAGAGGGGGTACCGGTCCCACCTTGGGGGGTACCGGTCCCACTTATGCAGTGGTGAATGGTACCGGTCCCTCCCCGAGGGGTACCGGTCCCCCTGCTCGAGATTTCACCCGGGTTGCTTGAAATTTGCCCTTTTTGCAAGGGCACTTTGGTATTTTCACTCCCACTCTTGTAACCCTAAGGGAGGGGGTATTTATACACATTTGGCAGCTGGTTTGCCTCACTCTCTACCTTTCCCACTTAGTTTTTAGGGCTCTCTTAGGTTAGTTTAGTTTTTCTCTTAGTTTAGCTTAGGATTAGCTTAGTTTAGGTTGTTTTCCATTCTCATTTTCATTTAAGCTTTGTTGTTCTTCATTTGTAGCTTATTAAACTTTGTATTTTCATTCTTAAGTAATATAAATAGCTTTCAATTCAAGTTTCTTGCATTTTTCATCTTCCATGGCTAGCTAAACATCAAGAAGGTGAGTTCTATGGTGGATTTCCTCTCCAAACCCTAGGTAAATGGTATTTTCTCATGTCTTGAACCTTTAATGTTTATGGAATGATGTTTGATCCTCTCTTATCTTGTGAACACTTGTGGTGTCATATTCATGATCATTATATGACTTGTTATGTTTGGTTATTGAGCACATATGCATGCCACATGTTTGTTAAAATGCCTCATCATCTTTTGAACCCTTGTAGTATCATATTCATGGCCATTGCATGACTTGTTATGTTTGGTTATTGAGCACATATGCATGCCACATGTTTGCCAAAACGTCAAAGAGAGTGTTAGGTTTTATTCCACCATTTTGGGTTACTCAATTGAGTTTTTATTGCTAAATCTTCCATCAAAGACCATTCTTCAATGGATCCTAGATGAGTTTTCCCTTCAAAATGCATTTAAAGTTAAATCCTCCATCAAAGACCATTCTTCAATGGATCCTAGATGAGAAATCATTATGAGAAATACATGTACCAAAGGTTTGGAAGAAATGAACCCATAGAATTCATCTTACTTAACTTAATTAGTTTTCTTTTATAATTTGTCATCATTTTAGTATAAACAAAACAATCAACAATCAACCCCCATGATTTTACACTTTCTTTTACATTCATTGGTTATCAACACCTAAGGATCATTTGGACCTGTTCCACTCCCTGTGGATATGACCTACGGACTCCCTAGTATTTATTGCTTGACGACCGGTGGATTTCTATGCTTGGGAATCTATTGCGCACCTCATTTTAAGTTCAAGCATATCCTGCCCTCTTACTGTAACCAGTAAAGGGCGATTTGGTCATCTTACCCATGAGATAAGGTTCACAAGTAGGTAAGGTAAGGAGTAATCCAAACTTAGACAAAAAAGAAATGGAATTTCTAGAGAGAGAAGCTCTAGGGTTTCGGTGACTTGTCTTCCTTGATTTTTGTGCCCAAATTATTTCTTTACTCTTTCTCCTTTAGCATTAATGGCTGACCTCATAGATTCTTCTCACTTGGGTTGTAAATCAACACGTGGTACTCTTAGTGATTTTAGTCAACATCTCACTTAAGGTAATAATCAGATTCGGGGATCTAAGGTATCTAATATACCTGGAGAGGAGTTTTTTAAGAAAACCACTGTTGGCTCTCATTCGCGCGAGTTTACAGGACAATATGGCGATTTCGGTGGCTATGGTGAGTCTGGTGGCTATGGTGATGCCGGCGACGGTATGGCTGTTGTGAATGTTTTTTCCAGTGTGGCTGAAGGAAGTCATGGTTCTAAAGGTGAGATTCATCATTCCTCTTATAGTTCTCTGTCGCGTGGGTTCAAACATGGGTATGATGGTTCTGGTGGAGGAGTGGGTGATGGGAGCAATGCGTCTTGTATGGTTGAAGGTGTTCCCGGCGACGGCATACATGGATCCTCTGTTGGGCATCGAGTTGGATCTCGAGTCATACCTGGTGAGGGTAAGATTATGCACGGCATTGGATCTCGAGCCACAGCTGTAAACAGAGATACCCATCTCGAGCCACCTGGTGAAGCTGTTCGAAAGTATTCTTCTGAATCTTTCTCTCGTGGGTCTACTGATGGGTTGGATGGTCCCGGCGACGGAGCGGTTGACGGCAGTGGGTTTTTTAATGTTGTTGATGGTTCTCCAGGCTTCAAAGGTGAGATTCTTCAATCACGTTATTCTGGGTCTCTGATTGGAACTGTCGAAGAACATGGTGGTTCTGGTAATGGCGTGGGTATTGGGGGTGGAGCCTCTGTTCGTGCTATTCAAGGTCAGGTTTGCAAGGTTCTATTCCTGCTATTACGAATGAGGATAGTGGAAGTGGGGTTTCCCGATTCACTCATAGCTCACAGTTGAGTGGATTTTTTGGAGGGTTTGATGGTTCACAGTCGCATAGGTCTACTTGTAGGAATGATGGCTTGCAATTACGTGGTTCTACTGATGGGGTTGATGGTTCTGCTGTTGGTGGGGTTGTTGGGAGTGGTTTGCCCAGTGTGGCTGAGGGTTCTCATAGTTCTAAAAATGCAACCCGAGATGCTCCTGTTCATGGGGCTCAAGCTAGGTCATGGGTGGGTATTTCCTCAAGAAGCCAAATTAACCCAGTGGGTTTGACGGCTTCGAACCTGAATGGATCTAACCCTAATGTTATGCTTAACGATAATCAAGGGTCTGGTACTGCAACTGATGCTAGAGGTAAGACTCCTATGGCTACTGGTCCTAATCAAAACGTATGGGTTGGCAGTGGGGTGTATGGTGGTCATGCTGTTAGTGGTGGGAGGGCTAATCAGCCTATCAATGATTGGAAATCCCTTTTCTCAGTTCCAGAATCTTTGTATTCTAAATTGGAATATTTTGAACCTTTGTGTATATATGGCAATGTGATTGTTAAACCTCCTATTGTTGTAGCTAGAGAAGGGTTTGCAATGTGGGAGGATTGCTTGGTTGGCCAGTTTGTTGACAAAAGGCTTCCTTATACTGTGGTTAAGAATACTGTCTCTAAACTCTAGGGACATCGTGAAATTCCAGAAATTTTTACCACAGATAGTGGATTGTTCATTTTCAGATTTGCTAACTTGGGAGTTAGGGACTGGGTGCTTGAGTCTGGGATGTGGCATTTGCTGGGAAACCCCTCATTTTGAGGAAATGGCAACCAAGAATGGAAACCTTAAATCTACATTTGACTAGTGTTCCAATTTGGGTTAAATTCTATAATATTCCGTTAGAATATTGGACAGATAAGGGATTGAGCTACGTTGCTAGTGCGATCGGTAAACCCCTTTACTTGGATTCTCTGACTCAGAGTAGATCTAGATTATCATTTGCTAGGATCTGTGTGGAGGTTGAAACTAATTGCGAATTTCCCAAGTCTTTCAAGCTGGATACGAGTGGAGGTTATTTAATTGATATTCAAGTTGAGTATTCATGGAAACCTACTAAATGCTCCATATGCAATATTTTTGGGCATAACTCTAACTACTGTCCAAAGATTGACCATCCGAGCTTTATGGATTCTTTTCCAAATGCGATCACTGAGTTTTTTGGGCATAACTCTAACCACTATCCAAAGGTTTCTTAAAACAGAAATCCCGGGTTCAGTGGCTGAAGTTGGGGGATCAGAATACTAACTTTTTCTTCAAATCTGTTAAGGCTAGGAATTCTATCAATTCGATTAAGTGTATTATTCATTCTGATGGTTCAAAAGTTAATTATCCAAAAAAAAAAAAAAAGATGGTTCAAAAGTTGAGGATCCTATTGATATAAAGAATGAGGCTATCTCCTACTTCCAATCTCTTTTGGGAAATGATTCTGGCTCTCCTAGTGATTATGGTTTTCTGAATAATCTAGAGGGGTTTACTTGGTCTTCTGATCATCTGGATATCCTTAATCGAGGTGTTTCTGCTGAAGAGATTAAATCCACCATTTTTTCAATTAAGAATGATAAGGCTCCTGGTCCTGATGGTTTTTCTTCCCTGTTTTTCAAGAAAGCGTGGGGTATTGTGGGTGAAGATGTTATTGAGGCAATTTATTCTTTCTTCAGCACTGGTTGTCTGCTCAGGGAGGTTAATTGTACCATTATTGCTCTTGTGCCTAAGGTTCCTAATCCTTTCTCTTTTAATGAGTTTAGGCCTATCTCTTGTTGCAATGTTATTTATAAGTGCATATCTAAAATCATTGTGAATAGGCTTAAGTTATGCCTCCCTAACATTATTGGCCCGTTTCAATCTGCATTTGTTCATGGTCGCATTATTTCTGATAACATTTTGTTAACTCAAGAAATTATGCATAATTATCATAGAGATATGGGGCCTCCTAGATGTGCTTTAAAGATTGACATTAAGAAAGCATATGATTCTGTTAACTGGGAAGCTTTGACTGCTATCTTGAGGCATATGGGTACTCCTGCTCATTTGCTGAACTGTATTATGGCGTGTATCTCTTCTCCCAAGTTTTCGATTGCTGTTAATGGAGAGTTAGCAGGGTTCTTTGCGGGGAAACAGGGGCTTCGGCAAGGGGATCCTATGTCTCCTTTTCTCTTTGTGATTGTTATGGAAGTCCTGTCTAGATCTCTTTCTCGAGCCACTAGGAGGGATGATTTTGAATACCATTTTAGAAGTGAGAAAATTCATCTTTCCCATCTTTACTTTGCTGATGACCTGTTCTTGTTTGCTAAGGCCACTCCTGGTAGTGTTCAGATTCTTATGGATGAGTTGAAGGCTTTTGAGGTGTTTTCTGGTCTCCAGGTTAATCCCAGCAAGAGCGCTTTGTTTATGTCGAACGCTAGTGATTTTGTGAAAGCTGACATCATTCGTATTTCTGGGTTCAATGTGGGGTGTTTGCCTATGAGGTATCTGGGGGTTCCCCTTATTTCTACAAAGCTTTCCGGTTCTGACTGTCAACCTTTGCTGGAGAAGTTGATTAGTCGTATCCAGTCTTGGACCAGCAAGTATCACTCTTTTGCTGGAAGACTCCAGCTTTTATCTTCAGTTCTGTATAGCATTCAGGTGTACTGGTGTAGCATGTTTATTATTCCCATTGACACTATATGCAGAATTGAGCAGATTTTCAATGCTTTTCTCTAGTCTGGGTCTTATGGTAAAGCTCATAAGGCCAAAGTTAGTTGGAGTTTGGTCTGTTTACCTAAGGAGGAATGAGGATTAGGCCTTCGCAGGATCAAGGATTGGAATGTTGCTGCTATTCTAAAGCATATATGGAGTTTATTCTCTAGATCTGGTTCGATATGGGTTGCTTGGGTGAAGGAATATCTTCTTAGGGGCAGAAGTTTCTGGTCCATTAACCTTCCTTCTAATTGCTCCTGGAGTTGGAGAAAGATGCTTCAGTTGAGGGATGTGGCTAAACCCCTTATCAAGCACAGTATTGGTAATGGTGTTTCTACTTTTCTCTGGCATGACAATTGGCATCCTCTTGGGCCCCTATTACAGCATTTTAGTTCTCGTGTGGTTTATGATGCGGCTATCCATTTGCAGGCTAAAGTTTCTAGTATCTTATTTGATGAGGGTTGGCGTTGGCCCATTACTAATACTTCTGATCTTATTACCATCCAGAATAGCTGCTTTGAGTGTCCCCCTCTGCTTAGTAGGAGAGAGGATACTGTGGTGTGGTCCCTTTCTCCTTCTGGGAATTTTTCTACTAGTTCCGCTTGGAATCATGTTCGTATTACTGCCCCGGCTGTGAGTTGGCATTCTGCTGTGTGGTATTCGAAATCTATTAGAAGACACTCTTTTATTAAATGGTTGGCTATTCTTGACAGGTTAACTACCCAAGAAAAGCTTATGAGATGGGGTGTGATCTCTTCTATGTCCTGTGTGTTTTGCAGATCTGATAACGAAGACATGAACCATCTATTTTTTGGCTGCAGTTTTACAGCCCAGATTTGGGGTAAAGTTCCCAGGTTGTGTGGTCACAATAGACATCCCCGATCCTGGGAAAATGAACTTATGTGGGTTACTTCTTGCAAAGGGAAGTCGTTTTGTTCCACAATCAAGAAGATAGCTTGGGCTGCCACTATTTACAATATATGGAGACAAATGAATGCCAGAATTCAAGAAAACCTGTTCATCAACGCCGATATTATCTTTACTTTAATTCATAATGAGGTGAGAAACAGTGTCTAGCTTTCATGATATTGTAGATAATCCTACTAATAGATCTATGTGTGACAGGTGGGCTTTTGATTGTAATATCTTAAAACATTAAGGTTTAGTCCTGTTTTCTTCTTATTGGTTGCTTGTCCCCGGGCTGTGGGCATTTGAGCTTGTCTTTGGTTTGTGTTGCTTTTGCCCGGGCTGTGGGCTGTCTGTTGCAGTTTGTTTTGGTTTGGTCCTTTTGTTTTTCTGTTGTTTTTAGGCAGGTTTTTTTTGGTTTTTGTCCTTTTTTAGGGGAGGTTCTGTCCGTTTTTCCGTAGGTTTTTGTGGCCTCAGTCTCTTTCTTTGTTCTTTTGGGCTCTGCCCTTTTTTGGATCAATAAATTCTTAATTATCCAAAAAAAAAAAAAGGGGTATAAGTACATATGAACCCAATTGCCCATCCTTACCTAACTTGTTGATCCTTTCCTCACTAATATGACATAATCTCAAATGCCATAGATAGGTCGAGTCTTTCTCATCTATAGGTCTTTTATGCTTTTTAGCATCATGTCTATTCTCTAAGTAGTTTACACTACCATCCATGTTTAAGAAATATAAACTATTTAGATATATGCCAGAACCAACAGATTTATTTCCAATAGAAATAGTACAACTATCCCTATTAAAAACAAATTCATAGCCAGAACAAGTTAAGGATGAAACCGAAATAATGTTCCTAACAATTCCTGGCATAAACAAACATTTTTCTAATTTCATGACATGTCCAGATGGAAGGTTTAAGTCACAAGTCCCAACAGCTAATGCAACAACGCTTGCTCCATTTCCCACTCGAAGGGTAACTTGATCTTGACTTAATTTTCTGCTTTCTCTTAGTTCTCTAATATTTTTACATATATGAGAACTAGCCTCGGTATTTAATACCCAAGAGGAAGCATCGCTTAGTGATAGATAGAATCCTGAATTAGGAACACTTCCAAATTCTATAAGCCTCTTATCTTTACAAGGTTCTGTCAAACAGTAGTCATTTTCATTTTCAGATATTTGTGTAAGTATAGCCATTATGATATCTACAAAAATAAGTAACAGATTATTAAAATATTTCATTTAAAACCATAATAACCTGGTCTTTAGTTTTATGGTATCTCCCACTATTTTATCAAATCCCATACACTCTCTATAGGATTCGAGAATTCAGGGCAGAATTCTTAATGGAGATTGGGTTCCCATTTGAACTACTGGACCTCACCTAATAGGTTCTTGGACCACTAATCCAAAGGAGTGGATAACTCTTACCCAATGCTTCTCAAGCAATTTCCAACCTTCCTTTAGCCTCTAAATTTCAGTTTCCTCACATAATAGGTTCTTGGATAGTGCTTTTTAGTTAAATCACACCTACCATTCACAGGAGTATGGTCAATTGAACGTTGCATCCCTCACATAATAGATTCTTGGAATGCCCCATTGTCGCACCTCATGATATCCAATATGTAACAAGCTAGTATGAACCCTCAGAATGAATGTGTTCCCGCATATCTGTAGCCAAACACAAGCACCATAAGGATCCACCTATCTTGTAATGGTGGGAGGCTAGGATAAAGCACTCGAATGCCTCTTCCTTATAATTTAAATTTGAAAACGAGGGGTTTTAGGTCTCATCATATTAAACATACATCGCATGCATATATATATATATATATATATATATATATATATATATATATATATATCACATATATTAATTCATTAACCATTCTTTATTATTAGTACAATAATGATACTCCCATTGTCCATGAAGGGAAGGGAAACTATCATTAAAGACATATAATAATATGGTTAATGGGCCCCCTTAAAACATACATCTAGCATATATATGGGCCTTATGGAAAGTTTATGGACTTTTAAGGTTGGGCCCAACTAGAGCCATTAGCTGAGCCCTAGGTCTAATGTGGGTTATGTGATCGCAATTTTAACCTGTAACTATTACATAAAAGAAAATAACTTCTCAAGGTCTTCTCTTTGTCCTCCCACTGCTCCATGCATCCTTGGGTCCACCACGTACCTTCTCGATCTTCAAAGTACATTTACAATAAACAAAGAAAGGGTATAAAGGAATAGGGGAATACATTTAAGAGAAAAGGGAGAAGGCATGCAAGCCTTAATTAAAATTACATCACCAAAATTTAACAACTTAAATTTACAACCCATAAAAGAAAACAGATCTCATGCGGCCAATCACAGCTCATTTTAATTGGACTTTTAAGTCCATAAATTTCCATTTATTATACAATCTAGTTGCATAAAATAAAGCAATCAAAGGAACAAAAGATAAATGGCAATGGCATGTATTAAAAATTAAAGTAACACTTTACTTTTAGTGCTTTCTCAAAACACCAAGAATCTGCCCTTATTTTGTAATAATTATTTGCACCATTTAAAGCAACTTTTAAAATACAAGAACACTTCATTTCACATGGATTTTAAGTGTTCCTTCAAATGGCAGAGGTCTCGTTAAGTGATTCCAACGTTTGATATCACTTTAAAGCGATTTGTGACTGTAACTCCAAATCGTGACAGATTTGAGTATCGGTCACAAAAAGCTTAATGCGGCTAGCTAAAGGTCAAAATAAATCATGGGAACCCTTCCTACATTTAGTTAAGACCTTATAATAGTGAAGTAGATAAGTGGCCTTTTGTAAAAATCAATAAAAACTATTTTTAAAGATTTTATAATATGATATATGTTGCAGCCTAGAAAAACAGCAAACTGTTTTGACTTTCAAAATTATATAAATATTATCATATCAATATATTTTCATGAACTAACTATTAGAACACTTCAATATATTAATATTGATGACCCTCATGCATTTTAATCGAATTAAAAGCCTAAAATAGTATTTGTTTAAGTCTAAACTCTCAAATTGGCAATTAGGGTTTCTAAAACCCTAATTTCACTTTCGTTCTAATTCATTCCTTTTTCGAATTATAAAACCTTTTAAATAATTTTATAATGTTGTAAAACAATGCAATAAACATTAAGTGAATGAAGTAGGACCAAAAATCAGCCACCATGTGACCATGACACACTAGGGTGTAGGAAACCCTAGTGTGGCCGAAATTTAGGAGAGAGATAGTAGGGTTGGGACTTTCCCAATTTTGATAATTTCCAATATCACATATTTAAAATAATCATAATATATTAGGATTAAATAAATACCTAATTAAGGTCATCATATGACAAGTTTCCTATTTCTATAACGATTCTAAATATCACAAGCTTTAACTATCAAAGAAAGTATAAAATAG
>JAESVK010071939.1:0-18315 GCA_017140935.1 Hamamelis virginiana
TTCTCGATTCAGGTTGTTAACTTACAGGTCCGCTGAAGATTTTGCGCACTAAGGCTAAAGCCAAAATTGCTAAAAAAAGAAATAAATAAAATTTTTGCCCAGGTGTCAAAGTTTTGGATAGGACCACATAAAGATTAGCAATCGGGACCGAGGGGAGTATCTTCTCATCTCAAGTTTATTTTCATAATCTCTTAAATTCACTCTTTGCATCTCATTCGTCTGGGGGGTTATTTGCATGCACGGTAGAAGGTCTGTGTCTTGTGACCTACAACCGCTTGACCTAGAGTTAGAAAGTACCTTACGTTCTCTTCGAGCGAGTCGACCCGATCTAGGGTCAGAATTTGTCATTCCTATGGAAAACCAAGGTCAAGACCCACCTCGACCTGTTGTTGTTCCACACCAAGTCCAACCAGCACCTAGGATGATTAGAGACCACTTTATGCCTGGTGCATTCACTCCACCTTCCTGCATCCAAATCCCTAATATTGAAAATGTCCAGTATGAGATTCGTCATGCCACACTTCAGATGTTACCAACCTTCTATGGGTTGGATAGGGAGAATCCATACGATCACCTTACTGAGTTTTTAGGGATTTGTTCCACCATCAGAATTCAGGGTCTCACTGCTGATGCCATTAAACTCCTCCTATTCTCGTATTCTCTGCGGGATAAAGCCAAGACCTGGATTAACACCCTTAGGACCACAGAGCCTGTTACCACTTGGTCTGACCTTCAGACATTATTTCTGGCTAGGTTCTACTCTATTGGTCGTACCACTCAAATGAGGTATGCTATTACCCATTTCGTTCAGAGAGAGGGTGAGTCGTTTCATGAGTCATGGGAGAAAATGAAGGAACTCCTTCGATTGTGTCCCCATCATGGTATTCCTGATTGGCAAATTGTCCAGTCATTCTTCCAAGGTCTATGTGCTAAGGATAAGAGTCTAGTGAATTCTGCTAGTGGAGGTGCAATTTTAAGGAAGAGTGCCAAGGAGGCATGGGACTTATTCGAAATTCTCAGTGAGGATTCTGTCATCATGGCTTCGATGAATCAAAATGATAGAGGTTCGTCTTCAACCTCTAATTCTAGAAAGGGTGTGTATGAGGTAGAGAGTACCACAGTGATAAACCAACAAGTGGCGGCATTGTCTGTGAAAATGGATCAACTGCTTGCTGCTCAAGGTCAACCACCTAGGACTTTTCCTTCGTCTGTCACTCCAGTGAGTGCGGTGTGTGACATCTGTGCAGATAATAGTCATGACACTCTGTCGTGTCCTATGGCTCCCCAATACCCTGAGTTTGTTCAGGAACAGGTCCATGCAGCCCAAGGGTTCTCTAACCCAAGGAATGATCCTTACTCGAATACTTATAATCCGGGATGGAAGAGTCACCCTAACTTGCGGTGGTCTCAACCTTCCCAAGGGACAGGAAACCAGTTCCAAGGGTCAAGTAATACTTATCAGCAAGCCCCTAGGTCCAACTTCCAAGGGGGAAATTCTAATGCTGCTCCACCTTATAGACCACCTCACCTTCAGTCCCAGTCTCCAAACCAAAGTGTCCATCCTTCACAAACATCTCAAAGCCAAAGAAGTAGTGGTTTCGAAGAGCAAGTTCTTAAAGCTCTGAAAAACATTGAAGCTAACAGTCAACTCCTGAGCTCCCATTCGCAATCCATTGCTAAGTTAGAGACTCAAGTTGGACAAATCGCGGCTACTCTGAGCCGTCGAGAGGAGGGAAGACTTCCGAGTCAACCCATCAATAACCCTAAAGGGGCACACTTGGCTGAGAGTTCTTCTTCACAGGACTCTCACTATCATGAGGAGGTCAAAGCGGTCACTACTTTGAGAAGTGGAAAAATTGTTGATAATAAGGTTGAGGAGAGAGTTAATGAGGATGGGAATGTGTCTAGAGTTCCTAAGGTTGGGGAAGTGAGTGAAAAGAAAAAGAGTGAGAATGAGAAAGGGAAGGGGGTAATGAGTGAGCCTAAGAGGGATAACTTTCCCTCTAATTCTGATGATCCATTGGCATCCTATGTGCCCAAGGCTCCATTCCCATCGGCGTTAGTTGCGCCTGTTAGAGGAAAGAAGAAGGGAGCATCTTTGAGTGAAATGCTAGAAGTTTTTAAGCAAGTGCACATTAATCTTCCACTCTTAGATGCCATTAAGCAGATCCCTTCTTATGCTAAATTCTTGAAGGACCTATGTACTCAGCAACGCAAGGAGCGTGTGCATTTCGCTAAATCAGCGGTCCTCTCGGATTTGGCAAGTGCTGTCGTTTAGTACCACGTCCCTGTCAAACGTAAAGACCCGGGTACCCCGACTATTCCATGCTTCTTAGGGAGTCACTATGTAGACCGGGCGTTGATTGATTATGGGGCTAGTGTGAATATACTTCCATACTCTGTGTATGAGAAGATGGAGCTCGGTGAGCTCAAACCTACACCCACCGTGTTACAGTTTGCCGATAGGTCGACCAAGGTCCCTAGGGGTGTGTTACAGGATGTGTTAGTTAAGATCGAGTCTTTTGTCTTTCCGGCCGATTTTATTGTTCTAGACATGGAGCCTGTAAATACCACTAGACCTCAAATTCCTGTCATCATAGGTCGACCTCTTCTTGTGACTGCAAATGCAGTCCTACATTGTCGGTCGGGTATCATGGAAGTTTCATTTGGTAATATGAAGGCTAAGCTTCAAGTGTACCATGCTGTTACACACCCTCATCACTTTGAGGAGTGCTCATTTGTAGATGTCATTGACCATGCAGTCGAGGAGGCTTTGCCTTTTATTCTGTCTCAGGATCCTTTAGAGTCATGTCTGGCACATTTTAATTATGAGGATTTTGATATTGACCAGTCTATCCTAGAGGTGAATCAGATTCTCGAGTCAACTCCTGCATTAGGCAACCTACCTTGGAAGCCTAAAGTCGAGGCCTTGCCTCAATTGTCTAGTACGTCCATGCCTTCATCTCTAGAGATTGCCCCGAAACTTGAGCTGAAACCTTTACCGGAAAATCTTAAGTATAAGTTTCTAGGTGATACTGATTCTCTTCCGGTTATCATTGCTTCTGATTTGAGTATAGAGCAGGAGAGTAAACTCATGAAAGTTCTAGATGAGAATAAACAAGCCATAGGGTGGTCGGTTGCCGATCTTAAGGGTATAGATCCATCTATTTGCATGCACCGCATCCATCTTGAGGAAGGAGCTATGCCTTCACGGGAAATGCAGCGAAAGCTCAATCCCAACATGAAGGAAGTGGTTATGAAGGAAGTTGTGAAGTTGTTGGATGCGGGTATCATCTACCCCATTTCTGACAGTGCTTGGGTAGCTCCTACCCAAGTTGTGCCTAAAAAGTCCGGTATAACTGTAGTTGCTAATGATGAGGGTATTCTAGTCCCTACTCGAGCTACCACTGGGTGGCGAGTATGCATCGACTATAGGAAGCTTAATTCTAGGACTAGGAAGGATCACTTTCCACTTCCATTCATTGACCAAATTCTAGAAAGACTTGCGGGGCAAAGCTTTTATTGTTTTTTAGATGGTTATTCTGGATATAACCAAATTGCCGTATACCCCGAGGACCAAGAGAAGACCACTTTTACTTGCCCTTTTGGCACTTTTGCCTATAGGCGCATGTCATTCGGCCTATGCAATGCTCCTAGTACTTTCCAACGATGCATGACGGCCATTTTCTCTGACATGATTGGAGATTTTCTAGAGGTTTTCATGGATGATTTTTCAGTTTTTGGTTCATCTTTCGATTCATGCCTCTCTAATCTGTCCAAGGTCTTAAAGCGTTGTTGTGAAACCAATTTGGTCCTGAGTTGGGAAAAGAGCCATTTTATGGTTCGTGAAGGTATTGTCTTAGGACACGTGGTGTCTAGTCGTGGTATTGAGGTTGATCGTGCAAAAGTTGATTTAATTGCTAAGTTGCCACCCCCTACCACGGTTAAGCAGATTAGGTCCTTCCTTGGACATGCCGGTTTTTACCGGCGATTTATCAAAGACTTCAGTAAAATCTCTAGGCCCTTGTGCAATCTTCTTGCCAAGGATGTTCCCTTTGTCTTTGATGAGGCTTGTCTGAAAGCCTTTACCACACTGCGCTCTCTCTTGAGCACTGCTCCTATTATGCAGCCCCCGAATTGGTCCTATCCTTTTGAGATTATGTGTGATGCGTCTGACTACGCTATAGGGGCTGTTTTGGGTCAAAGGATAGATAAATTTCCTCGAGTGATATATTATGCTAGTAAAACTCTTGATGATGCTCAAATGAACTACACCACCACTGAAAAAGAGTTACTAGCTGTTGTCTATGCCTTAGATAAATTCCGTTCTTATCTGTTAGGGTCGAAAGTCATCGTTTTCTCTGATCATGCTGCTCTACGGTACCTTCTGTCCAAAAAAGAGACCAAGCCTAGGTTGATTAGATGGATTCTTCTCTTGCAAGAATTCGATTTTGAAATTCAGGATAAGAAAGGATCGGAGAATGTAGTGGCTGATCACCTATCTAGGATTCTAGCTGATAAAGATAGTGATACCCTTCCGATTCGGGATTCTTTTCCCGATGAGCAGTTATTTGCAGTTTCTCAGGTATCATTGCCCTGGTTCGTTCACATTGTTAACTATTTAGCTACAGGGCTTATACCATCTACTTGGGCCAAACAGGATAAGGATCGATTCTTTTCACAAATTAGAAATTATTTTTGGGAGGATCCTATTTTGTTTAGGTACTGTGCGGACCAAGTGATCCGCCGATGCATCCCTGAGAATGAGGTGCAGGAGATTTTGAAGTTCTGCCACACTCTGGCTTGTGGTGGACACTTTAGTGGCAAGAAAACCGCTGCTAAAGTTCTTCAGTGTGGTTTCTATTGGCCTACCCTGTTTCGAGATGCTATGGACTTCTGTAGGTCCTGTGATAATTGCCAGAAGATGGGTTCTATGTCTAAGAGAGATATGATGCCTTTGAACCCGATTCTTATAGTAGAAATCTTTGATGTTTGGGGTATTGATTTTATGGGACCTTTTCCCATCTCTCATGGTTTTGAGTACATCCTAGTGGTTGTGGATTATGTGTCTAAATGGGTAGAGGCAGTTGCCACTAGGACGAATGATCATAAGGTAGTTCTGAAGTTCCTTCAAGAGAACGTGTTCTCTCGATTCGGATGTCCTAGGGCTATCATTAGTGATGGAGGTTCGCACTTTAATAATAAACCTTTTGCGGCACTTGTTGCCAAATACTCCATTACCCATAAAGTCGCGACCCCATATCATCCCCAAACTAGTGGGCAAGTGGAAGTGTCCAATCGGGAGATAAAACATATTTTGGAAAAAACGGTCAAGCCTGATCGTAAAGATTGGTCTTTGAGACTTGTCGATGCTATTTGGGCTTACCGTACAGCTTATAAGACTCCCATTGGTATGTCCCCTTACCGGCTCGTTTATGGCAAACCATGCCATCTTCCCGTTGAGCTCGAACATAAAGCCCTTTGGGCTATTCGTCAGTTTAACTTTGAGATGAAGGAAGCGGGTTCTCACCGCCGACTTCAACTTAGTGAGCTTGAGGAAATTCGCAACGAGGCATATGAAAGTTCAAAAATTTATAAGGCCAAAATGAAGGAATTTCATGATAAACATATTACTCGAAAAACTTTTGAGCCTAATCAACGAGTTTGGCTTTTTAATTCCAAGTTGCGATTATTTCCGGGCAAACTAAGGTCTCGATGGGATGGGCCTTACACGGTTACCAATGTCTTTCCCCACGGTGCTATTGAGATTCACAATCCCCGTAATGGTTCTTCATTTACGGTGAATGGCCACAGGCTCAAGCCTTACATTGAAGGCTTTGGGAATGGGGATTTGACTCGGGATGGTATGGTCGTTGAGTCCATGGATCTTGAGGATCCCACTTATGAGTTCGACTGAGAAATACCACTACGTCTGGCTGAGGACGTTAAACTTAGCTCTTCTTGGGAGGAAACCCATGTTTTAACCTTAGTTTTTATTAGCTTTTGTCAGTACTTGAATTTTCCGTCCTTCTCGGTCCGTTCTTTGATATTCTCCATCATTGGGGACAATGCTAGGATCAAGTTGGAGGGGGTGTTCATTCTTCTCCATTAATGTCGTTTGAGTCTTTTTCTTTTTGTGTCCTGTTCACTTACCATCATTGGGGACAATGTTGGGTTGTAAGTTGGAGGGGGGTCATGTTCTTATGCACTTCACATGCATTTATTGTTATCATACACTGTTCATTTATATGTTCTATGATCTATGATTGCATGTGTGTTATGAATGTTCTATGATTGCATGTGTGCTATGAATATCTGAGTCAATTTTTTTTTTTTAGTAAATCAATCTATTATGCTGATTTCCCTTACTTTCTTACATATGTTATACCCATTGGACCATAATGAGTGTACTATAAGGCTCTAGTGATTTTTGAACTCGTTCTCAAATAAGACACATGCACGACCCTAGGTGAAATGTTCCTCAAGGTATTTAGTTTATGAAAGCTGACTTTGAAATAGAATGGAGACTTATAACCTTATATGCTTTATTTGAACCTTTCACATTTTTTCTTGGGTTATATATTATTCATTAATCATTTTCAGCGTATTTAATTTCTTGTTTTGAATTATGCATCGATGTTGCTGAATTATATGCACATTATAGCTTGGATAAATTCTGATCATTTTGGGAACATAATGTACGATTGAATTTGAAATCAAGGCTTTCTTTTGAGTCCTTGAGCCTGGGTCGTTGCGTCTGTCGAGTCGAGTCACCACTTGAACCCATGTTCGGGCCTCCATATCCATTCATTCTTGCACTTAGGATCCTAAGAAGGGTTTGGTTTTGGTTCTAGATACTCGATTTTTGGTTTACGACAGTTTTCGGGCAGTTCAGGAATGAAAATGAAGAATCATCAGTGCTAAATATGCCGAAAGTCAGTTGTCGGGTGAAATTTTATGTGAAAATGGTATTATCAGTGTTGGGGAAGTGTTGGAATGAAGAAAAGTGGAAAACGGTGAAAAGTGGGTTTGATCGATAGCCTGGCTATCGATGAAAGGAGCTGCCTATCGATAGACAGTGGGGTGTGCAGGATATTTTTGACCCCTATCGATAGATAAGTGATTAGCCTATCGATAGGCTTGCCCAAATTAAAAAAAAAAAAAAAGAAAACTTTTCCTTTTTACCTAGCAGGTCAAAAAGAATACTTACCTTAGGCAAATTTTTTTTCAAACCCAAAGCATCCTCTGCTCTCATCCCGCGCATACCCCAAGTCCACACCACCGCCGGCAAGCTCCATCGCCGGCCAACCACACCATCGCCGGCAAGCTCCAACCAACCACCGTCTGCCAGCTCCACCATCGGCAAGCTCCATCGCCGGCCAACTCCACTGTCTTCCCTCCATCACCGTCACCTGCACTAGCTCTCTTCCACCGCTAACCAACCACAGTCCACCGTGGTCTTCGCCGACACCTTCATCACCGCCAGCAAACTCCCCAAGCCCTCTTATCACATCATCACAGGTAATAACAAACCCTAACCTCCATCTCCATCTTCTCCAATCACTGGTAATCGCAACCCTCTCTAAGATTCACAGACCATCCAAACCTCATTTCATATTCCCCAAATTAATCCTCATCTCTTTCATAAACCCTAACCCCAATCTCATATCTTTCTCCATTTACACTATCCATTATAAAACCTAAATCCCTCTAAACCCCCATCACACCTTCCTAACTCTTTCATCTTCCCCAAGTCATCACAACCCCACATACCCACATTTTGGATTTTTGGTGAAGCTGTAATGATATTGTGAGTTTGACTTGCCTACACATTATTGCCAGTTGGATTGTAGCAGTGGTGGATAGTGATAATCTTTGTTCTGGAATTTTGGGAATTGGTTAATATTGGCCTGTGCAGTGTTGTTGGTGTATATTTGGGGATTGTGTGGTTGATGATTGTAGGCTTGGTGCGTGTGGGTTGCAGAGTTGTGCTGAATTGTTGAAGAATTTGTTGTTTTATTGGGTTGAGATAATTTACTGATTGTTGTGACTAAAGTTTTGAGGGCTAAAGCGGATATTGGAACCATGGCAAAACTAAAGCAAACCGCTCAATCGGTTTCGAAGGGGAAAAAGGACAAAACTAGGGTTGTACAAAAGACTAAACCGGCATCAATACCAGTGAAAAGTGTACAGTTAGCAGATCAGGCTACCCCTGCACCTTCTAGGCCTCGCCGAGCTGCGGCCGCTTATTCAGAGAAGGGGAAGAGGGTTAGGGACGAGTCGTCGGAGTCGAGTACCGATTTCAGTGACTCCGCTTCGGACCCAGGATACAGACGATCAGCTGGTGATGATTTGGGTGCATACTCTGATGATGTAGAGTCTGTTGATGCACCTGCACGAGCTACGAGACCAGCCAGAGAGGTTGGCACTCAGACTCGGCGTATGCCTGCTACTACTGCTCCTCCTCAGAAGAAGAAAAAGGGAAATCTGCAATCTTGGGTAGAATTTATTGAGTCTCGCAGGTTCAATTGCGAGCGATATGTTAGTGCCACTTCTTTTGGCGAGGACAGTGAGATAGTGCAGAAATTGATGTGGCGTGAGTTGAATGCTTGGATGGAAAAGGGCGAGGGATACAAACCCTCTTTGGTGCGCCAGTTTTACATTGCGGCGAGAGAGGATGAGCTTGATGACGAGACTATCTCTGCTGAGATTGGAGACCACACTGTCACGGTCACCGTGGATATGATTGCCACCCATCTGGGGTGTACACGGCCCGTTCCATCGTCCGTGGAGTTTCCCCATGGAGGCTTTCCTCTGAAGGGTTCTAAGGCGTGTGTCGACCTCGCTTGCATTGATGTGAATAAGGGAGAGGGAAAGCTGTTTTCCGCCGGTAACATGAAACCTGAATATGCGGCGATGAATAAAATCTTATTTGCAAACCTTCGACCCCGCGGGACAGACACTTTAGTTTCTTTGGAGGCCATGCAGTATTTGGTCGAGTTTATGGCTGAGACGACTATGGACATCGCACTTCTGATTTTCAATGAGATTAAGTCCTACATCACTGCCCGTCCTCGAAACAACATGCCTTTCCCCCAAATGATTACCAAATTTTGTATAGAGGCTGGAGTGGATTCCGAGGAGACATTTTTATGGGGCGAGGGCCCTATGACTCCGGTTACTATTGAGCGGGCTCAGAAAGCCGCTAGAGCACAAGCTAGTGGGGGAATGAAGAAGAGGAAGAGGCCGGTTATCTCTGCCAGTGAGCCAGGATCTGAGCCACTCGAGCCATCTGTCGAGGGTGAGCCATCTAGCATGCCTGCGCAGTCTAGTGTTGAGATCATGCTTCAGCAGCTTTTAGCGGGTCAGCAGACTATTATGAGAGAGCAGGAGCAGATTCGAGCTGAGTTGCAGCGTCAGTCTGCCCGGCAGAGAGTTCTTTGGCGTATACAGCAGGAGCTGCCTCTCACAGTTGCTGATTTTGCACTTTTTGATGAGCCTGAGGAGGTTGGAGCTGATATCCTAGCTGGGGATACTCATGCCGAGGATGTGGCACCGGAGGGTCCACAGGATGAGATGAGAGCTCGAGTTGAGCAGCACTCTGAGGCTGATGAGGGTGGTGATTAGTTTTAGGTTGAGTTTTCAGTGAGTCAGTCAGTCTTTTGTTTAGTTCAATCTGGAGTCAGTTGTTTTAGGGGTATAGGTACAAGTATAGGTATAGGAGGATGATTTAGGGTAGCTTCCTGAACCATATTATTAAATCATCCTAATTTTGGCAAACCAATTCTTTTTGTAACCCAAGTACAATACAGCTAATACAAGTCCTTGGTTTCTATTTTAATTCGGCTTAATGTTCCCTCATGATTATTATTTATTTCCATGCCATATGTGTGTTATCAATTGGTGAATGTTGGTGCATAATTGTTCTTATTTCAGTACTCTCTGTTCTTTGAGCTTTATGTATGAGTTTTTCAACTTATATATTCTTTGTGGGATAATTCACATTCTTCATACCCATTTCAGTGATACATTCTTTTTGAGAGTGAACACCATAGAGAGAATTTGAAGTTGAAATTCACTACAGGGTTACTTTCATGAGCTTTAAACACTACAGGTTCATTCACCTTTGGTTATGACCACATACACATTTGAGAACTTGTTCATTCAGAACTAAACCTAGTAATACACGAGTTATGTATTTTCAGTGGTGTAATATGCATGTTATGTTCGAGTAATCAAGCATGGGATTTGTTTACCTGTTGGGTTTGCATGTTTCGTTTAGTCTTTTCTATTTTGTTTATTATTAAGTCAGTCCTTATGTTTGTGGGTGTCATTTCTGCAAACCCTCACGAGACTATAACTCGTCCACTAGGGGTAACCTAGGGGTTTAAAGGCTTGTTGCATGCGCTAAATGCAATCGCGATTCCCTGCGAAAGTGGCTTTTATTTAGTTTTATTGTTTATGGATAGTTAGTTTTTCTTTAATTTATTTATTTTAAGATTCAGTGGTTTGCTAGGGACTAGCAAAGTTTAAGTTGGAGGGTGTGATTGCTCTGCAATCAATACACTTTTTGAGTCTTTTCGACTTATTATTACCTGATTTTACTTGAACTTTGATATTTAATAGTTATAAACCATGAACTTAGTGTTTTTTTCCTCGTGTTGTGTAGGAATTCTTCATAAAAGCAGTAATTCGAGCACTTTTGAGGTGGGTTCTCTGCAAATGATCCCGGATGAAGCTACAAGTGGAGTCAAAGGGAAGGAAAAACACTCAAAAAGATGCAAGGAAGTACCTGGGCACCTTCTGGAATCACAAACAAAGCAAACTGGGCGAAATGAAGTTGATCGATAGCCTGGCTATCGATGGCCTATCGATAGGGCTTGCCTATCGATAGCCAGATGGCCAGCCTATCGATAGGCAGCATGCTGGTTATGAAAGTTTGCATCCCTATCGATAGGGCATCCCTTGCCTATCGATAGGGGGGTCCTCGGGAGTCGTGCCCGCAATTTTGAACTGCTTTTTAAGATTATTTTTGGAGAAGTTCATTTTAGGTAGGTTTGATATACAGTATTTAAGAGACTTTTGAGAGTTCTTAGAGGCATCCAGACTTGACCTAGCCTCTCTAGGACTTTATCTCTCTCTCTCACTACTCTACCATCTCCCATACTCCATTCAACTTGGATTTCGGCTGCGCATGGAAGGAACGAAGACCTCCGGTGATTCAGCCCCGACTATGAGCAGCTAAACTCCTCTCCTTGGGTGTAGATGAAGCTTGGTTAGTGGTTTGATTATGTATTGATTAAGGTTCAAGGTTTTGTAATAGGTTATGATAATTGTACAACTTTGAGAGATTGCCGTTCTATGCAATCCGCTCTTTAATGAATCTTTTATCCTTTCATATGAATGTTTTCTGTGATTATATTCATATCGGTTGTGCAATAGCATTATTTGAATACGCTAGTATTCTTTAGTCGGTTCATACCTAATTAGGATAACCTGTGCATGCTTCGCTTGACAGGTTATGCCTTATTCGGATGAGTTTACTATTTGAATACAAGCGTAATATATCTTTGATGATTTATTCTTGTAGTTTAGATCATCACCGATCATAAACGATTGCGAAGCCTTTGCATTAATCATATGCATAATAACACCCTAACTAAAGTGGATTCGAAACCCGGGGATTTCCTTTAATTTGATTTAATCATATTTTCATATTCTCTAGTCTAAACAATCAACCAACTCTTCACAATCAAGAATCTATTTGGTAACTAAAATCAGAATCAGAATAAGTTCTCATAACTCAGCCATTAGTCCCTGTGTTCGACACCCGTGCGAAAACTATGTTTTCAACGAATTGAGGTTCTAAGCACGAGTAGTTTTATAAATTTAAATCTTGATCACGAACAAGGAAATAACCTCCCTTGTTTGGGCCGATCACAATCTAACACCATTTTCTCTTTACATCTTGGCTCAACCTCTACACATTGTATGTACTCAAAGCCTGTCAATGGTACCTCTTCAATTTTAGGCTTGATCTCACAGATGGGTACACGGGTAGGAATGATCTCAGAATCTCCCTTCAATGTCACCACTGAGCCTTTGTAGGGGAACTTAACTTTTTGATGGAGAGAAGAAGGCACAGCCCCAATTGGATGGATCCAAGGTCTACCAAGTAAGAGGTTGAAACAAGCAGCCACATCTAATATTTGGAAATCCACTCGGAACTCTACAGGCCCGATGACTAGAGGTAAGGTGACTATGCCAATCACTTCCCTTTGAGTATTATCATATGCTCTCATAGTTTGCCCTTACGGCCTGAATTCTGATGGTTCGATGCCCAAAGAAGTAGCAGTGCTGAGCGGACATACATTCAAGGCTGACCCATTATCTATCAATACAGTAGGAATCCTCTTGCCCACAGTATCCACCGCGACATACAAGGCTTGCAAATGATTGGGCCCTTTTTTGGAAGGTCTGACTCTGTGAAAGATATCGACTACCCATGTTGAACTGGACTGACAAAACCAACTAAATCTTCGGGTGAAATATCGATGGGAATCTGCACTTGGTTAAGTAGCCTGAGCACAGTCTGCCTATGTTTCTGTGAAGCCATTAAAAGTCTCCAGATGGAGATATTGGCTTGAGTTCACTTGAGCTATTTTAATACCTCATCCTCTTTTTCTTGAACTTCAGTGCGTTGGGGTCTCTCTAACCCTCCTAAGGGATTATCGGATTCCAAGTGAGTGGGCTTGAAATTACGACCTCCCCTTGTGACATGGTTAACATATTCCTCATCGCTGGCCCAAATATCCGCTATCTCTTCAAATGTATTCATCAAATCTTCCCATTCTATGATATCAACCTCACTTCCTAACCCGTCATCTATAGTTAACTCGGCAGAAGCCAATCTTGACTTGAAACATTGAGTGACCCATGGTTATCTTGGATATATGGCTAAGTAACGAACTACCTCGTGCACATCGATGGTCCTAGCGGTCATGTGGGTTCTATTTTCAAAATGCTTCTTGAGGATAACCTGGCTAGCTTCCTCGGAAAGAATAAGGTTTGGATCTTTGGGTTCATCATGAGCCATAGGAACACTTTCTTCAGGCAAGTCATCATCCCAACCTGTAGGGACAATGGGCTCTTCAAAAATGGGCTTCTCCACTTTAGGATAAAAGATATAGTAATCAAATTTTCAGTTTGGTTCACCCAATAGGCCTACTTCAGAATCTCCGGCCTCATATCTCTTTCACAACTCTTGTTGGCTGGTCCCAGTCTTGGAGAAGGTTTTTTTTTTTTGGATTTTGGCTTGAATGGGGTGATGGGCTTAAGGGTCTGACAAGGATGGGACACCTCGACTGTGGTGATAGGGGATGAAGGGTGAGGATGGATACGCTCATAGTGGCTATAAGGGTCAGTATGGATGACATTGATATTGGCTGGTGGTGGGATTGCATGGGTAAGAAGTGGATTTTGAGTGACATTGGGTTGAGAAGGTGGGGAAATGGTTTTGTTATCAATGAGGTCTTGGACTTCATGGTGAAGGCGGATGCAACAGTTGGTAATATGGCCTTTGGACTGATGGTAGTTACAATATTAATTTTCATTGTAATTTATGGGCGGTGGATTGGGTGTGGGCTTGGGTTCTAATGGTTGGAGTAGGCCAAGAGCCTTTAATTTCTCAAAGACTCGATCCAATGGCATGTAGAGCTCGGTGAATTTTCTGAATGGTTTATTACCCAAGGAAAAGGGTTCGGTGAATGGGGTAGGCTGAGATATGGCGTTGACTTCAGTAGCCCTCCCAACAGGACGGCGTTTCTTGTAGGGTTCATCAGTTCGAGGGTCCCATTGGCTAGGACGTCCTCTACTTGGGTACCAGCAGCGACTAAGGCGCGAAAATTAGGAAGGTATTGGGAGAACAAGTGTTTATGATAAACCAGGAGCAAGTTCTTCACCACCAAACGGATTTGTTCTTCTTCTTTAGGTCGGTTAGGCATTTTAGAAGCCTTGGCCCTCCAACGAGTGATGAAGGCAGAAAAAGTTTCCCTAGATTCTTGCTTAGTAGTCTCCAAATCCCTCCTAGTGACGTCAACCTCCGTGTTATACCTGTAGTGATTGCTGAACTCGATGCATACATCTTCCCATGTCTTAATTCTAGACTCATCCAGTGATTGAAACCATTTCAGAGGGGATCCAGCCAGTGTCTCGTGGAACATTTAGGCTAGCAGGTCATCGTTTGCCCCTTAAGGGTGCATGGCCCCTCACATACATCTTCAGGTGGGTCTTGGGACAACTCATCCCATCAAACTTCGACAACTCAGGCATTCTAAAATAAGCGGGCATAGGGCCTTAAGGAATAGAGATAAGGACGACATGTCCACCAAATCATCAAATTTTCTGATACCTCTTAAGGCTATTTCAAGGGCTTCCACTTTACTACTCAACAAAATAAGCTCGACGAAAAAGAAGGCAGGGGCCTTGGGTTTGGACTCTTTATCCAGATCAACGGGCTGAACAAATTCTGTACCAGACTTGGTGGGCTCACCAACTACCTTAGGCTTAAAGAAACACTCCTCCTCATCAACATTATCAAATAGGGGATTAGTACAGGCTCGCACCTTATCCTCCTCTTCTTTCTGATGGACTAACTCTTGGACTACTTTTAAAAGTGCCTCGATCTTCCCATCCACCGTTTTTCCATTAGATTCAGCAACAATAGGGGTACGGTCCTCGTGACTAGACATTCTTGAATCAACGGATGAACCTTTCAAGCTAATTAACCGACCACTAGAATCACGACGCCAAGCTAGAATGCTGGGAAAAGAAATGGGAAAAGGTTCGAATCAACTGAGAGCTTTCAATAGGAAAAATGATGAAAAATGACAATCTCACATGCTCACAAAAGTATGGGCCCAAGGCCCACACATCAATCTCACTCTCTCATATTCTATCTTATGAAAATGGGCCTAAGGCCCAGACATGAATCTCATTCTTACAGGTCACATCTCAATCTTACCGCAGGCCTATATCTCCTATCAAAAGGACATGGGCCTAAAGCCCACATTCCAAACTGACTGCAGAATTAAACCTTCTATCCAAAGGACATGAGCTTAAAGCCCACGTCTCACGTCTTCTCCTAAGACTCACAAATCAATACCACTATTCAGGCAGCGTAACACTACCACAGACTGATTGCTCTGCAATCAATGCATTTATTGAGTCTTTTTGACTAATTATAACTATCTTATGCTTGAACTTTGTTATTTGATAGCCATAAATCATGAACTTAAGAATTCTCTCGTGTTTTGTAGGAACTCTTCATAACGGCAGCATTTTGAGCACACTCGAGATTATTTTTCCGTATTCGTCCTCAGATGAAGCTACTAGAGGAATTATTGGGAAGGGAAAACACTCAAAAGGATGCAAGGAAGTACCTGGGCACCTTCTGGAAGCACAAACGAAGCAAACGGAGAACTTTGGAGTTGCTCGATAGCTGGCCTATCGATGGCCTATCGATAGGGTGTGCCTATCGATAGCCAGAGTAGCCGGCCTATCGATTGGTAGAGATTCTGTTGTCCAATTTTGTACCCCTATCGATAGGGCATACCTTGCCTATCGATAGGGCCTCTTTTTGGGAGTCGTGCCCGCTATTTTTTACGGCCTTTTTGAGTTATTTATGGAGAGTTTTAATTTAGTAGGTTTGTGGGGAAGTATTTAAGCTTTCTTTTCTGAGTTGTTTAGCATCAATCAATTACCCTAGCCTCTGTGACAGTGGCTTTCTCTCTCTTATCTCTCTCATACCATTCCACTGAGATATTGGCTGCACATGGAAGGAACGAAGACCTCCGGTGATTCAGCCCCTATCATGAGCAGCTAAACTCTTCTCCTTGGGTGTAGATGAAGCTTGGCTAGTGGTTTGATTATGTTTTGATTAAGGTTTAAGGTTTTGTAATTGGTTTATGATAATTGTACAACTCTGAGAGATTGTCATTTTATCTAATCCGTTCTTAAACATTTTTATATATTTGAATGTGAACGTTTTCTGTGATTTCATTCATATTAGTTGTGCAATAGTAACGATTGGATGTATTTAGGTTCATATAGTCTGTTCATGCCTAACCAGGATAACCTTTGCATGCTTCGCTTGACAGGTTATGCCTTGTTTGAATGAGTTTACTATGTGAACAAAAGTATAATATTTTTGATGGTTTAATCTTGTAGTTTAGATCATCACCGATTATAAACGGTTGCGAAACCTTTACGTTAATCATATGCATAATAATTCCCTAGCTAAAGTGGATTCGAAACCCGATGTTTTCCTTTAATTTGAATTAATCATCTTTTTATGCTCTTTAGTTTAAACAAATAACCAACTCTTCAAAATCAAGAAATTGTTTGGTAACTAAAATTGGATTTGTAATAACTTCTCATAACTCAGCCATTAGTCCCTGTGTTCGACACCCGTGCACTGATTACTTTTCTAACGAATTGAGGTTATAAGCACGAGTAGTTTTATAAATTTAAATATTGATCACAAACAAGGAAATAACCTCCCTTGTTAGGACCGATCACAGACCTAAGCTCATGAACCTATAGGGCACTTGTCTTTATTAGGTACCATGACTCTTTAAAAAAGCTCTCCTTAAGAGTTTAGGGCATTTCACAAAGATCTAGTCCTACAGATCCAGGTCCTAATGGTTCTACACACTTCACAATCAAGGCTTAATCAAAATCGGGGGGTAAATCCGGCAGCATAACATTACAATAGTGTGTGAACAGGCGATGTAGGGTATGTGTCCTAAAAAGATAGTCTATATGGACTAATGCAAAGGGTAGGCTGAGTGTCCCTTACTCGCTCAGTCTAATCGATGTGCCTAACCACATGTGACATCAGGAATGCCGCGTGGGTCCAGCATTACGTGATTGGTCCGTTTTATATACCTGAGGGTACGTGGCGAGAAGAGTGATGGCTTTCGCATACATGGAACCCAAGAATCAAAGAGACTGGGCCAGGGCTAGGCTCATCGTTGGCTTTAGCATACAACGATCCTAATCATGCAGAGTTAATGCACACGTAATGCAGAAATTAAAGTCAAACAGTCATGCAAAAGCCAGTGGTTGATTTTATTAATTAAGAAATTGAAAAGTCCAAAAATAATTAATTGGAGTTTTGCCCTCGATATCACCAGTGGAGTTGCCAATCTGTGAACCAGCCATCTTGGATCGGGAAACCGTTCACTTTGATCATTGTGGATTGTGGATTATCTTTATCCGTCTCGATTTATCTTTCTCTATTATCCACTCAAGATTGGGTTTTGAAAAAGGATAAGTGTTTGCAAAAAAAATTGGGAGTCGCCACCTTATTTTTAAGGAATAAGGAAACCATAAAAAAGAGTCTTATTTTCAATAAAACAATGACCCCATATTGTGGAAAAAATGGATTTAAATCCCATGAAAATAATGAATAGAATAGGTGTAAATGACCTAATATGCAACCTAATATGATTTACCAAGATAATCATGCATCATGCTTAAAAACACCAATTTTAACATAAGGGAAGGGACTTACCTTAGCTCGTTCTCTCGACCACAATTCATATGATATCTCAAACATTAATCATAAAAATGAATGACACAAACAAACCTAAACATGTTCCTATTAACCTATACTAATTTAGCATACTGAAAACAAACTAACTATAATTGGGTAAAAACCATAAATGCAAAAAATTTATATTCTAACCTATATGCAACTAACCTTTACTCCTAACCTTTGAATACCCAACTTAGGTACCGATCCCAAGCATGGACATAGAAGAATAATGAAGAAGAAGAAGAAGAATGCAAAAAAACTTAAAACAAACTCAATAATTATACTAACCTTTTTTGCTTCCTTCTGCCTTGCTCTTAGCTTCTTCTCTAACCTTCAAAGACTTCAAAAATATAGTTGAGGATGCTAAAGGACTAAATGTAGTACCTTAAGCTTCTACTCTTCAAGTTTGGCTCTTTAAATGCCTTATGGTTGTGCTAAAACTGATTTCAAGGCTCTCTATTTATAGAGGGACTTGAATTTGATCAATGGCTCAGTTTGAATCTCTTAGGAATGATCCAAGGGCTCTAAACCAGCCTTCCAAGGTCTTCAAGTTCAACCCAAAGTCCCCAGGATCGAGCTAGACACTTGGCAAAGCCCTCGGAATCTAAAAGACTGAAAAATAGCAGGTATAGGCTAAATGCTAGGGTGACCATCCACTAGGGGACGGTTGGCCATCCCTCAAGGATGGTTGGCCATCCCTAGGTGGACGGTCATCG